>CAUYRH010160872.1:0-22174 GCA_963574655.1 Perodicticus potto
TTTTTTTTTTGAGACAGAGCCGCAAGCTGTCACTCTGGATAGAGTGCTGTGGCATCACAGCTCACAGCAACCTCCAATTCCTGGGCTCAAGCGAGTCTCTTGCCTCTGCCTCCCAAGTAGCTGGGACTACAGGCGCCCGCCGCAACGCCCGGCCATTTTTTGATTGCAGCCTTCATTGTTGTTTGGCGGCCCTGGCTGGATTCAAACCTGCCATCTTAGGTGTATGTGGCTGGCGCCTTAGCCCGTTGAGCCACAGGCGCCGAGGTGAGACCAGGTTTTTGCATAGAGATTGGCCACAGGCCCTTGGCACACATCCACATGTGTATACACAAAGACACACACATATGGTGAGTCTCTATATGGTCTAGCAGAGATCACCTACTATGGGGCTAAAAGGTGCAGATCTGGGGTTGTGTAGCACTGGGAGCTGTGCTGCCTATTATGGACTGAATGTTTGTTCTCCCCCAAATTCATACGTTGAAGTCCCAACCCCAACATGGCTGTAGATTCTTTAGAGATGGGGCCTCTAAGAAAGTAATTAAAGTTAAATGAGGTCATAAGGATGGAGCCCTGATCCAAGAGAATTAGTGCCCTTTTAAGAAGATACACCAGAGAGCTAGCACAGGCTATCTCTCTTTCTCTTTCTGTCTCTCTCTTTCTCTGAGTGTACACATCAAGGAAAGGCTGTACAAGAACACAGAAAGAAGAGGACTGCCCACAACCCAAAGGGAGAGCTCTCACCAGACAACAAACATACTAGCACTTTGATCTTGAGCCTCCTGTCCCCAGAACTGTGAGAAAATAACTTCCTGTTTTATAAGCCAGGTCAAAAAAAGCTAAGACAGAAAGAAGGAAACCAGAAAGAAGGAAAAAAAGACAAGGATATGCATTACTACCTATAAAGGCCACTGACATGAGAATGTGGTTATTAGTACAAGGACAGAGAACAAGGGTCGAGCACACTGGCTCTCGCCTGTAATCCTAGCACTCTGGGAGGCTGAGGTTGAGGGATACCTTGAGCTCAGGAGTTCAAGACCAGCCTGAGCAAAAGCAAGTCCATGTCTCTAAAAAATAGAAAAAAAAAAAATTAGCCTGGCATTGTGGTAGGTGCCTGTAGTCCCGGCTGTCAGGAGGCTGAGGCAGAAAGATTGTTTGAACCCAGGAGTTTGAGTTTGCTGTGAGCTAGGCTGATACCATGGTACTCTATCAGGGCTACAGAGTGTGACTGTCAAGAAAGAAGGGAAGGGGAAGGGAAGGGGAAGAGGAAAAGAAGAGAAGGGGAAGGAGAAGGGAAGGGAAGGGGAAGGGGAATGGGAAGCGGAAGGGAAGGTGAAGAGAAGGGAAGCTGGCTCCGTGCACAGGGGATGGCAGGATAAAAAAATAATAATAACAGGGTATGGAAAAAAACTGGCTCTTAAGGCTATCATTCTCATACTTAAGCAAAAAATTTTTTCATTTTGTCGTCAATAGGCCAAGATTAATTTTAATTTTTCACAAAGATTATTTATAAGGTTTTGCACACTTCATCATGTGCAAAAATTAAGTAAATCTTTTAAATTTAAACACATAAAATAAATTTGTGTTATTGTAATGCTATCAATATCTACTTTTATATTAGAGTTTCTTATAAAATCTTACTGGAGAAAAAGAATGCATGACTGAAAGTCTCAGGCTAACTCCTGCTCAAGTTCTTCTAACACAATAAGAGCCAATGACGCAGCAAAGAATGTGTCTATACACAATCAAATTTCCTTGGGAAAAGTATCATCTTAAAAAGTTTGTATTTTATACTGCTGTGTAAGTACAGTTTGGTTTTTTTTGTAGTTTTTGGCCGGGGCTGGGTTTGAACCCACCACCTGTGGTATATGGGACCGGCCCCCGCCTCCTTTGAGCCACAGGCGCCGCCCCTGTAAGTACAGTTTTGCAGAGGGAGAATTTGAGCTCAGCTTTGTGGTCACAAATATAAGGAAAGAGGTATCAAAGTTATTGAAAAGAGCAAACATTTAGCAATGAATAGTAAATAGCACAGAGGCAGAAATTGGCAAGAAAGACTGCCTGGGTTGAGTAAGGGGGAAAAAGATACACAAACTTGGAGTTAGGGCTTACAACAGACAAGTCATGACTCAGGAGTCCATGAATAAGGAAACGACGCCTTCCCTTTTAATACTAATCACTAAATCTTGCTCCTGTGGCTTTGTCTCTATGTCTCTATGTGTCTTTCACTTTCTCCTTGGAATCTCTAAGAAAAGCTACCCCAACCTCAGGAGCTCTGCACCCCCTTTAAAATTAAGACTGAGCCCTTTGGGAAGGGAAAGGTGGGATATATGTAGATATTTTGTATTTTATTTTTTCCTGCTAAACAACTTCAAAGAAATCTTATGAAACATAAAAAAATATTAATTCAGATTTGAAGAATCCCAATAAAATGGTTAAAAATCTCTACTGCTACCAAATGTCACACATCTTTCAGGGCCTATAGGTTCCAACTCCAAGAAAAGACAGGAATTTGCCAGAGTTCCTTACTTCCCAACCTTAGGCCTGCTTCCATTCAACAAGTCACATATAATCAACTCACCAGTGCCTAAACCAGCAGTTCTCAACCTGTGGGTCACGACCCACAGGAACTGTATTTAAGGGCCGTGGCATTGGGAGGTTGAGAACCACTGTCTTAAACACTTGGACCCCTCACAGCTTGTCTCAGGGACTGAGAAAGAATTTCTTCCTTACATGATGTTGTCAGAAAGACTGCTCACCCTCAGGTGGAACTCTACACCTACCAGAGGAGATTAATCTATAAAAGCCCTTAATATAAAATGATCATATCATATGGATAGTAAAAGGTAGTTATTCCAGGCAGTGCCCCTAGCTCAGTGGGTAGGGTTCTGGCCACATACACCGAGGCTGGCGGCTTGAAACCCAGCTTGGGCCAGCTAAAGCAATAATGACAACTGCAACAACAACAACAACAAAAAAAGGTGGTTACTTCCTGCTGGGAGAATGCTGTCAGGAAAAGAAGGGAGAGGATAGTGTGAACACCCTTACAGAGAAAGCTCCTATCTAAAGGTTATTGTCTTCTCTTCAGGGAAGACGGCTGTTTTAAATAAAGGGAGAATATATAACTGCTTGTATATTCCTAGCACTATATCACACTATGTTACAACGATCTCTTTACGTGTATACATGTTCTCCATTAGGTTGAGAGTTCCTACAGGGCAGGAACTCCCAATCTATTTACTCATTTTTGTGTCCCTAAAACTTAACACTATGCCAGACACAGTAGTTACTCAGTGTGTTTGTTGTTGAAGAGTGAAAAAGGGTTATCACACTCTCTCACACACACACAGTAATAAAAATCTGACTGAATCAAGAATATGTGAAAAAGAAACTGACACCATAAAAGAACATTTCTACAGGAGATCTCAAGCCAAATAATGACTTGTTTTGTATTAATGATTTCAAATTTAAAGGAGCTTTAAGATCCGAAAAATGCAACAAATAATTTTTACTCTATTATACACATTTAAGGCCAATTTCAGTTCCTTAACATTTCATTTCCCATTTTCCTTTTTTTCTCTCTTTTTTTTTTGAGACGAAGTCTCACTGTGTTGCCCCCAGAAGAGTGCCATGGCATCGTACCTCACAGCAACCTCAGACTCTGGGGCTCAAGCAATTCTCTTGCCTCAGCCTCCCAAGTAGCTAGGACTACAGGTGCCTGCCACAACGCCCGGCTATTTTTAGACATGGGGTCTCACTCATGAGCTCAGGCAATCCACCCGCCTTGGCTTCCCAGAGTGCCGGGATTACAGGCATGAGCCACTGCACCCGGCCCCCCATTTTCTTATTCCATTATTTGTCTTGAACAGTGGTTCTCACCCTGTGGGTTGAGACCCACTGGAACTGTATTAAAGCGTTGTGGCATCAGGAAGGTTGAGAACCACTGGTCTAGAAGTTGTTACAGGTTGGCCTTAATCAAACTCATTCTTTTACCCCTTCAATTTTTTTTTTTTTTGAGACAGTCTCACTAAGTCACCCTGGGTATAATACCATGGTATTATAGATCACAGCAACCTCAAACTCTTGGGCTTAAGTGATTCTTTTGCCTCGGTCTCCCAAGTAGGGTTGGGGACTACAGGCACCTACCACAATGCCCAGTTATTTTTTTGTTGCAGTTGTCGTTGTTCGGCAGGCCTGCACCGGATTTGAACCTACCAGCCCCGGTGCACGTGGCCGGGACCCTAAACACTGAACTATGTGTGCTGAGTCTTAATTACTTTTTGGATACTGAACTGTCATACTTGATCTAATAAGAACTTGAAGTTTTAAATGAAATAATCTATATACAGCAGTGTGTTTTGTCTGAACAGCAGTGAATCTTTTACTACTATAGTAAAACTGTGATGCATGAATGATATAAGGACCTCAGGAGCCAGAGAACAAAACTGTAGGAGCAACTCAGTCTACCTCTATCAGAGAAGTTTTCAATTAAAAAACAATGGGGGCTCCGCGCCTGTGGCTCAAGCGTCTAAGGTGCCAGCCACGTACACCTGAGCTGGTGGGTTTGAATCCAGCCCGGGCCTGCCAAACAACAACGGCTGCAACCAAAAAATAGCAGGGCGTTGTGGTGGGCGCCTGTAGTCCCAGCTACTTGGGAGGCTGAGGCAGGAGACTTGCTTGAGCCCAGGAATTGGAGGTTGCTGTGAGCTGTGATGTCACAGCACTCTACCCAGGGTGACAGCTTGAGGCTCTCTCAAAAAAAACAAAAACAAAAACAAAAAACAATGGGATGGTTGGGCACTGGTGGCTCACGCCTGTAATCTTAGCATTCTGGGAAGCCAAGGTGCTCAACTCAATCGCTTGAGCTCAGGAGTTCCAGACCAACTTGAGCAACAGCGAGATCCCGACTCTAAAAAATATCTGGGTGTTATGGCGGGCGCCTGTAGTCCCAGCTACTTGGGAGGGTGGGCCAGAAAAATCACTTGAGACAAAGAGTATGAGGTTGCTGTGAGCTATGACACCATGGCACTCTACCCAGGGAAACAAAGTGAGACTCTGTCTCGGAAAATAATAATAATAAAATGAATTAAATTAAATTAAATTAAAAACAAAACAAGGGGCTTCCAGGAAAGATTTAGCTTGAAGAAAAGAGTTCAGAGTTAAATTTTAAAATTATGTGTCTTGTGGCTGGGCACGGTGGCTCATACCTGTAATCTCAGCACTCTAGGAGGCTGAGGCAGGTGAACTGTTTTGAGCTCGAGTTTGAGACCACCCTGAGCCAGAGAGAGACCTCATATCTAAAAATAGCTGGGCATTGTGGCCAGCGCCTGTAGTTCCAGCTATTTTGGAGGCTAAGGCAAGAGAATCACTCGAACTCACAAGTTTGAGGTTGCTGTGAGCTGTGACACCATAGCACTCTACCGAGGGCAACAAAGTTAAGACTCTGTGGCAAAAAATAAAAATAAAAAATAAGAATAAAATCATTTGTCTTATACTATTTTGCACCTTTGGTTTTATTTCACTAGAGCAGTGGTTCTCAACCTTCCTAATACTGCGGCCCTTTAACACAGTTTCTGTGGAACTGCTGCACTAGAGCAAAATGGAAGTCTTCACAATAACAATAAAAAATACGGATATCACAAAGGAAGAAATACAGTAACTAGGTGTTCTGAAAGCAAAGACTGCCTAGATTTATGTTGGCAATTAAGTTGAATAAAATAATGAAAATATAAGAGGAAGGGTCAAGATATAATCACAGGTCAGGAGTGATGGCTCACGCCTGTGGTCCTAGCACTCTGGGAAGCCAACTTGGGTGGAATGCTTGAGTTCAGGAGTTCAAGACCAACCTGAGCAACAGTGAGACCCTATTTCTATTCAAAAATAGAAAAACTAGCCAGGCCTTGTGGCCAGGCCAGTAGTCCCAGCTACAAGGGAGGCTGAGGCAAGAGGATCTCCTGGACTCGAGTTTGAGGTTGCTGTGAACTATGACACCATAGGACTCGCTACCCAAGGTGACAGAGTGAGACTCTGTCTCAAAAAAAATAAAAAAAGACATAATCACAAATATTTGCGCTATATTATCTGACTCACACATATTTGATTTTGTTTTTGCAGTTTTTGGCCGGGGCTGGGTTTGAGCCCTCCACCTGTGGCATATGGGGACAGCGCCCCACTCCTTTGAGCCACAGGCGGCGCCCACACATATTTGATTTTTGAACAAGATTTTGGGATTCACAACACACCAAAATAGGGCACTTTCTAGAATCCCCTCAAATTTTACAAAATTTTAGTTATGAAACAGTTGCTTGCTACTAAGAGTGCAGTATTCTGTGTGACTCTGGCAATTTTCAGCTTTTTTTTTTTTTTTGTAGAGACAGTCTCATTTTATTGCCCTCGATACAGTGCCGTTGCGTCACAGCTCACAGCAACCTCCAACTCCAGGGCTTAGGTGATTCTCTTGCCTCAGCCTCCCAAGTAGCTGGGACTACAGGCACCTACCACAACTTCCGACTATTTTTTTGTTGCAGTTTGGCCGGGGCCAGGTTTGAACCCGCCACCCTCGGTATACAGGGCCGGAGCCCTACTCACCGAACCACAGGCGCCGCCCAGCTTTTGTTTTTTAATTTTAAGTTTTAGAAATCTACAGGATTGTGTTAACAAAACAACCAACCAAGCCCATTGTCCAAACTAGTTGGGAGGCTAAGGTAGGAATGCTAGATCCCATGAATTCAAGTCCAGCCTGGGCAGCAAAGCGATACCCAGTCTCTCCAAAACAAAGAGAGAGAATGAAAAAAAAAGAACGTCTTAGCTAGAAAAGAATATTTCTTAGCTAGGTTACTGTCATTCTAATTTCCAAAGTAAGTCTTGTACATCATCCTTTCCTCATTCTTTATAGTCATTGATAGCCCAGCACTCTTACGACTCCAACAAATAAAATATTAATTGTGCCAGAGTGTTTTGACATTCTAGAGCTTTGCTTTTAATTCTCTAAAACAGAAGAACTTGTGGCACTTGCCCAACCCTTGCAATCCGAGGATAAAGACTAACACTTTCACAACTGTAAACAAATCCCAAAGCTGCGGTATCACGGACTGTGTAATATACGAAGCGAAAAACTCTTCCTTGTCAAAGGGAGTAAGTCGAGGTCTCTAGCGTGGAGCTGCCTCAGACAGCAGGTCTCCATTACCGCACCATCTTCGATGAGGATTAGGGTAGGAGGTTAGTCAGCTCTAAAGACAGCAGGAAGTTTGTATCAACTCCACAACTACTTCACTAGCCCAGTCTTCAGCGAGCCCCAGGCTCTTTGCTATCATTTCTACGCTTAGCGAAGGGAACGGTCCTTTCGAGGTCTGCAACCTCCAGCGGGCAGAAGGTACTCCGCAACGCGCTGAGTTAGCCCTCCAGAAAAATCTCGACAACTAGCTGACGACCCCGCCCCTCCCCTCCGTTTGCTGGGGTTCCCAGTCCGCGGAGTAGCCACCGCCCACTTTCTAGTCGGAGGAACAGCAGTCCAGGACCGGGCACCGCACTCACCCACGTCTTGCTCGAAGGGGTTGGCGGTGAACAGAGGCATCTCGCTGGCGCTGGAGCCCAGGTAGCTGCTCTCTGGCTGAGGCTCGGCAGCAGCTCCCCGCTGGGTGACCCGCGGCGGCGGCTTCCAGGACTGCTCCTTTGCGGCCGCCGTCCCTGCCCTTCCGTCACCGCACCTGCCCGGCTTCCGCCTGACGGGTCGCCTGCGTGTCCGCGCCCCGCCTTCGGACCCTCTATCCCCCAGAGCAAGGTTCCTCTGGCCGCGAGCATCTTCCCAGCGCCTTTGTCGCCGCTGCCCCCCAGGAGAAGACAGCAGCCCCGGTTCCATACCACCGCAGGGCTCAGGCGGCTGCTGCGGCCACCTTTTCATTGCTAGGACCCCGGAGAGCCACGGAGCCGGGACCTTCGGGGCCGGAAGTAATCTCTCCTGGAACGAGGAGAAGCTGGAGGCCCGGAAGTTGCAATGCCGCCGGTGGGGCGGCAGGAGGCGCGGTCGCGTGTGATTTTTCGCCGTGGACAACCGGTTCTGACCGCCACGGTCTTCCCTTTCCTCTAGTTCGTTCGCAGAGGTCATGTACCTGTGGCTGCGTCCGCGTCACAGTGCCCTGTCCCTGGAAACGTAGCGGCCGACGCGGAAGTGGCTTTGCGATTCTGCAAATGACCTGGCTCTGCTCTCAAACCCTTGAGTGTTGCACCCGCCTCGGCGCCCAACCCAAATCCCGCCGGAATAACCACCTGGAAAAGCGGAGGTCAAAGTAACTGTGGAGCTGTGGTGATTCCTAACTTTTCGCTTTTCATCGTGTCTTCTCCAAAATCACTCTTTGGCCCTAGAAGTTGGAAGATGTAGGAGATACAGTCCCTGCCTTCAATGTGCTGATCGTTTCTTGGGAGCAGTGCATAATATTCAACAGTATTGGGATATAAGTAAGAATTATAAACTCAAATTTTTATTTTTTTTCTTTGAGACAGAGTCTCACTATGTCGCCCTCGGTAGAGGCGTCACAGCTCACAGCAACCTCAATCTCTTGGGCTTAATGATTCTCTTGCCTCAGCCCCCACCCCCACCCCCCCAAGTAGCTGGGACTTACAGGCGCCCACCGCAACGCCCGGCTATTTTTAGAGACTGGATCTGGCTCTTGCCCAGGCTGGTCTCGAACCCATGAGCTCAGGCAATCCACCCTCCTTGGCCTCCCCGAGTGCTAGGATTAAAGGCGTGAGAGCCACCGTGCCCGGCCATTTATATAGGATCCAGCCAGGTATTTAAATGAATGTAAAAGTGCAAGGACTCTTCCCACTCACATCTTCCTTATCCGTCTTAACCCAACTTCATTTTTTAAAGTAACCTGTATCACTTTCTAATAATTACGTATGTTGACTGTCTCCTCTCATTTGAATATAAACTTTACGATGAGTTTCGCTCGCTGATGTGTCTCCAGTGCTTACCACAGTGTCTAGCCAGTGGGTTCTCGTCCTTTTTTTTTTTTTTTGCAGTTTTTGGCCAGGGCCGGGTTTGAACCCACCGCCTCCCATATATGGGACCAGCATCCTACTTCTTTAGACACAGGCACCGCCCGCCCGTGAGTTCTCAATAATACCTTTTGGGCTCGGCGCCTGTAGCTCAAGCGGCTAAAGCTCCAGCCACACTCACCAGAGCTGGCCGGTTCATATCCAGCCCGGCCCGCCAAACAACAATGACTACTACAACCAAAAAATAGCTGGGCGTTGTGGCAGGCGCCTGTAGTCCCAGGTACTTGGGAGGCCGAGGCAAGAGAATCGATTAAGCCCAAGAGTTTGAGGTTGCTGTGAGCTGTGATGCCACTGCACTCTACCCAGGGCGACAGCTTGAGGCTCTGTCTCAAAATATAATAATAATATTCAAATGGAGCCCTGACTTTCAAAAACTGAATAGCCACTAAAAACGGCAACTGCTGGGAAACGATCCATTTGAAATGTGGGTTCTACTAGCGTTTCCAATTTTTCCCACACTTTTTAAATGCTGAGAAATACCAAAGTTCTTTAAATAATGAATTCAATAAAACCGTTTTTCAATCTCATGTAAAGAGTAGATGTGCCAGGCACGGTGGCTCACACCTGTAATCCCAGCACTCTTGAGAGACTGAGGTGGTTGGATTGCCTGAGCTCACCAGCCTAAGCCAGAGTGAGACCCGGTCTCTAAAAATAGCTGGGCGTTGAGGCAGGGCCTGTAGTCCCATCCACTTGGGAGGCTGAGGCAAGAGAATCGCTTGAGCCCAAGAGTTTGAGGTTACTGTGAGCTGTGACACGATGGCACTCTACCGAGGGCTACAAAGTCAGACTCCTCAAAAAAAAAAAAAAAAAAAAGTTGATGGGATAGAATAAAAAACATCTTACACACGAATAATTCAAAAAGGTGAAGGTGGTTGCCTTTCAAACTATAAAATTAGGTAGACAAATGAAAAGGAAACATTTGCAGGTGAGGGGGTGGTTTTAAAAAAGTACTGAATTTGGGCGGCACTTGTGGCTCATCAAGTAGGGCACCGGCCCTATATACCCAAGGTGGCGGGTTCAAACCCGGCCTCTGCCGAACTGCAAAACAGAAAAATAGCCAGGTGTTGTGGCGGTCACCTGTAGTCCCAGCTACTCGGGAGCCTGAGGCAAGAGAATCGCCTAAGCCCAGGAGTTGGAGGTTGCTGTGAGCTGTGTGACGCAATGGCACTTGCCCAAGGGCGATAAAGTGAGCCTCTGTCTCTCCAAAAAAAAAAATACTGAATTAGGATGCTTAAGATAGGACACTTTCTAGATGGGTTTTTCTAGGATTAAGGCTTAGTGTTGGAATGGAAGACAATGCTAGCTAGCAACCAGAGGAAACAGACTGAAGAGAACCTTAAAGAACAAGCTAAGAAATTTTCATTTTAATGAAGGTGGTAGATAATTATTTAAGGATATTGAATAGCCGATTAGTGTAGTAAAAATAGTTTGGAGAGTACAGTCTGACATCATTGTGCATGATATATATGAAAAAGCAGACCCAGATAATCTGGGAGGCTATTGCTACACTGTATTTATTTACTTTTGAGACACAGTCTGTCTCTATCACCATGGGTAGAGCACCTTGGCATCATAGCTCACAGCAACCTCAAACTCCTAGGTTCAAGTGATATCCTCTTGCCTCAGCCTCCCAAGTAGCTGGGACTACAGGCATCCACCACTACACCTGGCTAGTTTATTCTGTTTTTATTGGAGTCTTGCTCATGCTGGTCTTGAACTCCTGAGCTCAAGCTAGCCTCCTGCAGTGTTAGGATTACAGCTGCTGTGCCCTTTGCCACCTACTGTAAGGAAGAGATTTTTTAGAGGAGTTCTTAAGCTGAGGAAAGCTTTTTTTTTTTTTGAGACAGAGCCTCAAGCTGTCACCGTGGATAGAGTGCTGTGGCATCACAGCTCACAGCAACCTCCAATTCCTGGGCTCAAGTGAGTCTTCTGCCTCCACCTCCCAAGTAGCTGGGACTACAAGCGCCCGCCACAACGCCTGGCCATTTTTTGGTTGCAGCCATCATTGTTGTTTGGCAGACCCGGGCTGGATTCCAATCTGCCAGTTCAGGTGTACGTGGCTGGCACCTTAGCCCGTTGAGCACCGAGCCAGAATTTTTTTTTGAGACAGAGTCTCACTATGTCACCCTCGGTAGAGTGCCGTGGCATCACAGCAACCTCAAACTCTTGGGCTTACGGCTTAAGCCTTAAGCCAGTGGTTTTCAACCTTCCTAATGCGGCAACCCTTTAATACAGTTCCTGTGGGTCACGACCCACAGGTTGAGAACCGCTGCCTTAAGCAATTCTCTTGCCTTAGCCTCCCAAGTAGCTGGGACTATAGGCGCCTGCCACAACGCCTGGCTATTTTTTGGTTGTAGTTGTCATTGTTGTTTGGCAGGCCGAGGCTGGGTTTGAACCTGCTAGCTCTGGTGTATGTGGCTGGTGCCCTAGCCGCTGAACTACAAGCTCCGAGCGTGGAAAGCATATTTTAAGGACACTCTTAGCTCCTCTTTAATAGCAAGCTTACTTAATTACCTATAGGTATTTACCTTTCTTTGTATAGACTCAGTCTTTTGGTGAGTTACTGCAAAGTTGTTAATAGTAGGAGCTAGACCTTGTGTAGAAACAAGAGGAGACTATTCATTGTTACTTAATCTAGTGAAGTAATTGGCCAATTAAAAGATGTTTCAGGGAGGTGCCCTGAAGGAGTAAGGGCACCGGCCCCATATGCTGGAGGTGGTGGGTTCAAACCCAGCTCTGGGGCTCGGTCGGTGCCTGTGGCTCAACGGGCTAAGGCGCCAGCCATGTACACCTGAGCTGGCAGGTTCGAATCCAGCCCGGGCCTGCCAAACAACAATGATGGCTGCAACCAAAAAATGGCCGGGCATTGTGGCGGGCCCCTGTAGTCCCAGCTACTTGGGAGGTGGAGGCAAGAGACTCGCTTGAGCCCAGGAATTGGAGGTTGCTGTGAGCTGTGATGCCACAGCATTCTATCCAGGGTGACAGCTTGAGGCTCTGTCTCAAAAAAAAAACAAACCCAGCTCTGGCCAAAACCAGCAAAGAAAAAAGAAAGATGTGGTGGTGCCTGTGGCTCAAAGAGTAGGGTGCCGGCCCCATATACCAGAGGTGGCAGGTTCAAACCTGGCCCCGGCCAAAACTGCAAAAAAAAAAAAAAAAAAGAAAAAAGAAAGATGTTTCAGTGGTAGCCTACAAATTCTGGTGTGCAGAGAAATGCAACTTTTGCCTTTTTCTTTCTTTTTTTTTTTGTTTGAGGCAGAGCCTCAAGCTGTCACCCTGGAGAGAGTGCTGTGGCATCACAGCTCACAGCAACCTCCAATTCCTAGGCTCAAGTGAGTCTCCTGCCTCTGCTTCCCAAGTAGCTGGGACTACAGGTGCCCGCTACAATGCCTGGCCATTTTTTGGTTGCAGCCGTCATTGTTGTTTGGCGGACTCGGGCTGGATTCGAACTCGCCAGCTCAGGTGTACATGGCTGGTGCCTTAGTCCGTTGAGTCACAGGCACCAAGCCTGCCTTTTTCTTAATATAACCTCTTTTGAACCTCAGTCTCCCTAAGGACAAGGGCTCCAAATCATCAATTTCAGTTAATTCAGTCTCCATTGGGTTTTCTGGGTCATTGGCATTTGCAGTCAACACATTTATAATATCTTTTTCTTTGGACCATTTTCCCCACACTTTCACCAAGATCCATCCCCAGGTATCCCATGCCAGTACATAGTTCGTGACTAAATGTTTTATTTCAAAACAAAGACAGTGTTTTCTCAATTAGGCCATAATGAAACTAATAACTAAATTATTACTTTAGAAGTACTGCAGAGGATTGTGGCAAATCCTCAGAAGAGGAAGAAGCATCTTGGAAAGCAACTTCCTCAGATGAGTCTTCAAGCAAAGGGAAGCCACTATGCTCTAGTAAGGGGGGGTGCACCCCTTCTTTTGGCACAAAGAGAGCATTAAAAGCCAGGCATGGTGGCTCACACCCATAATCCTAGCACTCTGGGATGCCAAGGAGAGCAGATTGCCTGAGCTCAGGAGTACAAGACCAGCCTCAACAGGAGCAAGACCCCTGTCTCTAAAAAGTAGCCAGCTGGGTAGTACCCGAAGCTCAGTGGGTAGGGCGCTGGCCATATACACCAGGCTGGCTGGTTTGAACCCGGCCTGGGCCTGCCAAACAACAATGACAATTGCAACCAAAAAATAGCCGGGTGTTGTGGGCAGGCATCTGTAGTCCTAACTACTTGGGAAGTTGAGACAAGAGAATCGCTTAAGGCCAAGAGTTTGAGGTTGCTGTGAGCTGTGATGCAACATCACTCTACTGAGGGCAACATAGTGAGAATCTGTCTCATAAAATAAAGTAGCCGGGAGTTGTGGTGGGCGCCTATAGTCCCAGCTACTTGGGAGGCTGAGGCAAGAGAATCACTTAAGCCCAAGAGTTTGAGGTTGCTGTGAGCTGTGATGCAAGCACAAGGCTACAAAGTAAGACTCTGTCTCAAAAAAACAAACAAAAAAGTGAGCGTTGGGGGTGGCGCCGGTGACTCAAAGGAGTAGGGCGCCAGCCCCATATATCCAAAGTGGCGCGTTCAAACCCGGGCCTGTCCAAAAACCGCAAAAAAAAAAAAAAAAAAAAAAAAAGAAAAGAAAATCTCAGGGCAGCGCCTGTGGTTCAATGAGTCGGACGTGGGCCCCATGTACCGAGGGTGGCAGGTTCAAACCTGGCCCCTGCCAAACTGCATCAAAAATAGCCGGGCATTGTGGTGGGCGCCTATAGTTCCAGCTACTCAGGAGGCTGAGGCAAGAGAATCACCTAAGCCCAGGAGTTGGAGGTTGCTATGAGCTGTGACTCCACAGCACTCTACCGAGGGTGATAATGTGAAGACTCTGTCTCTACGGAAAAAAAAAAAAAAGTGAGCCTTGAGCTAAATCTGTCAGCTTAAAGTGCCTTAGGGTATCTACCCGATGTCTTTATTCTGGGCCTCTGGATTTCATTTCTTTGAGACACACTCTCAGTTATGAATTAACCTTTTTTTTTTTTCCAGACAGAGTCTCACTTTGTCGCCCTCCTTAGAGTGCCTTGATGTCAGAGCTCACAGCAACCTCCAACTCTTGGGCTCAAGTGATTCTCTTGCCTCAGCCTCCCAAGTAGCTGGGACTACAGGCGCCCACCACAAGGCCTGACTATTTTTTAGAGACAGGGTCTCACTCTGGCTCAAGCTGATCTTGAACCTGTGAGCTCAGACAATCCACCTGCCTCGGCTTCCCTGAGTGTTAGGATTACAGGCGTGAGCCACCGCACCTGGCTTCACCCTTCTTTTAAATCCTGCTACTCTCATGATCAAGTCCTGAATCCAGTTGTTTTTTAACCAGAATCTCTCTGGTTATGTTAAATAAAGCTAGCTCACTTGGGCGGCACCTGTGGCTCAAAGGAGTAGGGTGCCAGCCCTGACCCCATATGCCAGAGGTGGCAGGTTCAAACCCAGCCTCGGCCAAAAGCTGCAAAAAAAACAAAACAAAACAAAAATAAAACTAGCTCACTTGCTCGCTCACCCTTGCTCTCACTTTCTCTCCTTCAAAATGAATGGTATATGATTTTTCATGACCTTCCAAAGCATTTGGTTTGAGTGTTATTTTTCTAATAAAGTGTTTATTTCATAATAATTTTTGATTTATCAAAACATTTCAAAGCTAGTACAGAGAATTCTCATTTACCCCTCACCCTGTTTCTCCCATTATTAACATGTTATATTTCCATGGGATGTTTGCCAAAACTAAAAAACTGACATTTGTTCATTGCCATTAACTAAATTCCATACTTTGTTTGGATTTCACCAGCATTTATGTTAATGTCCTCTTTCTTTTCCAAGATCCAGTCCAGGTTAGGCAGAGGTCCTCAGACCATGCCCAGGTTCAGTGATTTGCTACAGGGCTCACAGGACTCAGCATATAGTTTTACTCATGGCTGTGAATTATTTCAATGAAAGCATATGAAACAAAAGCATCAAAGGGAAAAGACAGATGGGGTGGCTCGGTGCCTGTGACTCAACTGGCTAAGGCGCCAGCCACGTACACCTGAGCTGGCGGGTTCGAATCCAACCTGGGCCCGCCAAACGACAAAGACGGCTGCAACCAAAAAATGGCCCGACGTTGTGGCAGGCACCTGTAGTCCCAGCAACTTGGGAGGTGGAGGCAGGAGACTCGCTTGAGACCAAGAATTGGAGGTTGCTGTGAGCTGTGATGCCACGGCACTCTACCCAGGGCGACAGCTTGAGGCTCTGTCTCAAAAAAAAAAAAAACACTGTTACAACAGAGAGTAAAGCTTCCACAGTAGTCTGCAAATCCTATATAAGGGCCAGGTACAGTGGCTCATACCTATCATTCTAGCACTCTGGGGGGCCAGGGCAAGAGAACTGCTTGAGATCAGGAGTTTGAGATCAGTCTGAGCAAAAGCCTGTCTATACTAAGAATAGAAAAACTAGCTGAGCATTGTGGGCATTTGCAGTCCCAGCTACGTGAAAGGTGGAAGCAGGAGGATCACTTGAGCCCAAGATCTTGAGGTTGCTGTGAGCTATGATGCCACCGCACTCTACCTAGGGCAACAGAAATGAGACTCTGTTTCAAAAAAGAAAATGATAGGGCAGTGCCTGTGGCTCAGTGAGGTGGGCGCCGGCCCCATATACCAAGGGTGGCAGGTTCAAACCCGGCCCTGGCCGAACTGCAACAAAAAAATAGTTTTGAGTGTTGTGGCGGGCACCTGTAGTCCTAGTTACTTGGGAGATTGAGACAAGAGAATAGCCTAAGCCCAGGAGCTGGAGGTTGCTGTGAGCCATGAAGCCATCGCACTCTACCAAGGGCAACAAAGTGAGACTCTGTCTCTAAAAAAAAAAAAAGAAAGAAAGAAAATGATGAAGATGGTAAATTTTAGGTTATAGGTGTTTTACTATGATTTCATTAAGTGCTATTTAACCAATAAAGTGATTAAAACATGGCACAAGGAGCAGCAGGAGAAGGAAGAAGTGCCTACCATTTTTCTTAGGTCCAAAATTTCCTTAAGGAAGCAACCACCTCCATTCTCGGCCATGGTGTGGCTGACCCCAATGTCATCTCTAGGAGTGGCCACCTGCAGGCTTAAGACACTTCAGCTGGCCAGTATTACTACGTAAGCTGCTTCAGGGCAGTGAAATTCAAGACCTGTGTATGTGCACAGGTGCACAGATACACAGACGTGCGTGTGTTGTACGCTGCAAGGGGAATGGGAGGCTTCTACGGAAAATAACAAGAGCCCCGCTCCTTTTTATTCTGCTGGAGCTAGCGTAAGAAAGACTATCTCGGCTCGGCGCCTGTGGCTCAACGGGCTAAAGCGCCAGCCATGTACACCTGAGCTGGCGGGTTCGAATCCAACCTGGGCCCGCCGAACAACAAAGAGGGCTGCAACCAAAAAATGGCCGGACATTGTGGCAGGCACCTGTAGTCCCAGCTGCTCGGGAGGCTGAGGCAAAAGAATTGCCTAAGCCCAAAAGCTGGAGATTGCTTTTAAGCTGTTATGCCATGACACTCTACTGAGGGTGACAAAGTGAGACACTGTCTCTAATAAAAAAAAAAAAAAAAATGTTCCTTGAGTTTTGGTGCCTGTAGCCTAGTGAGTAAGGTGCCAGCCACATACACTGAAGGTAGTGGGTTCAAGCCAAGCCCAGGCCTGGTAGACAATGACAACTGCAACCAAAAAATAGCTGGGCGATGTGGCAGATGCCTGTGGTCCCAGCTACTTGGGAGGCTTGGGGCAAGAGAATCACTTGAGCCCAAGAGTTTGAGGTTGCTGTGAGCTGTGATGCCACAGCACTCTACCGATGGCAACATAGTGAGACACTGTCTCAAAAAAAAAAAAAAAGTGCCTTGAACATCAAAAATAAAATTTAATTTTTTTTTTTTTTTTTTTTTTAGACAGAGCCTTAATCTGTCACCCTGGATAGATTGCCGTGGCATTACAGCTCACAGCAACCTCCAATTCCTGGGCTCAAGTGAGTCTCCTGCCTCCACCTCCCAAGTAGCTGGGACTACAGGCGCCCGCCACAACGCCCGGCCATTTTTTGTTGCAGCCGTCATTTTTGTTTGGCGGGCCCAGGCTGGATTCAAACCCGCCAGATCAGGTGTACGTGGCTGGCACCTTAGCCGCTTGAGCCACAGGCGCCAAGCCTAAAATTTAATTCTTGATTTAATTTTGCCCCTTTGGGATTATTGATGTAGTTGGATTAATAGCTAGCATGTTTCTTTCTTTTGTTCCACTCATTGCACTTGTTCTTCGTATATTTCTTTAACTTTCTTAGACTTTGGGGTCTCACTCTGTTGCTCAGGCTGTCCTCAAACTCTTAGTCTTAAGTGATTCTCCTACCACAGTCCCCAGAATAACCAGGACTATAGAGATGTACCATTACACCCAACTCTTTGGTTTTTTTTTTTTTAAATCTTCAATTATTTTTCTGTCTTATCTAGTTTTGTTTGTTTGTAGAGACAGAGTTTCACTTTATCGCCCTCTATAGAGTGCCGTGGCGTCACACAGCTCACAGCAACCTCCAACTCCTGGGCTTAGGCGATTCTCTTGCCTCAGCCTCCCGAGTAGCCGGGACTACAGGCACCTGCCACAACGCCCGGCTATTTTTCTGTTTTGCAGTTCAGCCGAGGCCGGGTTTGAACCCGCCACCTGCGGTGTATGGGGCCGGCACCCTACTCAATGAGCCACAGGTGCCACCCTCTTATCTAGTTTTAATTATGCATTTTCTATGATTCCATTTTATCTCCTGTCTTAGCATATCAATTATGGGTTTTTGTTTTTGTTTTAGAGACAGGACCTCATTTTTTTGCCCAGGCTGTTCTCATTGTAGCCTAGAACTCCAGGGCTCAAGCAGTCCTCCTGCCTCAGCCTCCCAAGCAGCTAGGTCTATGGGCATATGCCACCATGCCAAACTATTTTTGTTTGTGTTGGGTTTATTTTGTAGAGATGGAGTCTCACTAAGTTACCCAGGCTGGTTTCAAACTCCTGGCCTCAAGTAATCCTCCCATCTCGACTTCCCAAAATGCTGGGATTATAGGCATGAGCCATCACTCCTGGCCTGTGTTTTTTACTTTTTTCTACACACTCTTGAATGTGTAGTAAACATTTACAACTAATACAAGTCCTCTTTCGAATAATACTATATTGCTTCATGAGTAGTGAAGCACTTTAGAACAGAATATTCTAGTTCCTCCCTCCATCCCTAATAATATGGCTGTCATTAATTTCACTTACCTGTAAACTGTACTCACTAAACGCATTGTTGCTATCATTATTTTGAACACATTGTCTGTTAGTTCAATTAAGAATAAGAAAGAGAAAAGATGGGGCAGCACCTGAGGCTCAGTGGGTAGGGTGCCAGCCCCATGTACCGAGGGTGGTGGGTTCAAACCCAGCCCTGCCCAAACTGCAACAAAAAAATAGCCAGGTGTTGCAGTGGGTGCCTGTAGTCCCAGTGGCTCAGGAGGCCGAGGCAAGAGAATTGCCTAAGCCCAGGAGTTGGAGGTTGCTGTGAGCTGTGACACTACAGCACTCTACTGAGGGCGATAAAGTAAGACTCTGTCTCTACAAAAAAGAAAAAAAGAAGAAAAGGAAAGGATGTCATTTTATCTTTATTTATTCTTTCTTTAATTCTCTTCCTTTTTAAAATGTAGATTTCAGTTTCTGATCTATATAATTTTCCTTCTCCCTGAAGAGCTTCTAACATTTCTTGCAAGGCAAGTCTACTGGTGACAAATTCTCTCAAATTGTGTTTGCCCAAGAAAGTCTCTAGTTACTCTTCACAGTTGAAGGATATTGCTTTAAATTTCCTTGTTTTCTTCTCTCTTTGGCATTTCCATTATTCATGTGTTACATCCTTTGTAATTCTCTTCCAGTTGTTGGATAGTCTGTTCTTTTTTTATTCTTTTTTCTTCTTTGCATTTCACTTTTGGACATTTCTGTTGACATTTCTTCAGGCTTAGAACTTTTGGCCATGTCATTATTGATAAGCCCATTAAAAACATCCTTAATTTCTGCTACAGTGTTTTTTATTTCTAGCATTTCCCTTTTCTTTTTCTCTTCTTTTTTGAGACAGAGTCTCACTATGTCACCCTCAGTAGAGTGCCGTGGCATCACACAGCTCACAGCAACCTCAAACTCTTGGGCTTAAGGGATTCTCTTGCTTCAGCCTCCCAAGTAGCTGGGACTACAGGCACCTGCCACAATGCCCGGCTATTGTTTTGTTGTAGTTGTCATTGTTGTTTAGCAGGTCTAGGCCAGATTTGAACCTGCCAGCCCCAGTGTATGTGGCTGGTGTCCTAACCGCTGAGCTATGGGCACAGACCCTAGCATTTCCTTTTGATACATTCTTAGTTTCTATCACTGTGCTTATACTTCCCATCTCTTTTTGCATGTTTCTACTTTTTCCAGTAGAGCCCTTAACGTACTAGTTATTAGTTAATCCAAATTTAGGGTATGATAATTCTAGTATTCCTGCCATGTCTGAGTCTAGTTTTGATGTTTGTTCTGTCTCTTCAGAATGCTTTTGTCTTTTTTTTCTGAGACAGTCTCACTTTGTTACCCCCGGTAGAGTGCTGTGGTGTCACAGCTTACAGCAATCTGAAATTCTTGGGCTTAAGGTATTCTCATGCCTCAGCCTCCTGAGTAGCTGGGACTATGGGAGTCTACCATTAATGCCTGGCTATGTTTAGAGATGGGGTCTTGCTCTTGCTCAGGCTGGTCTCAAATTCCCTCTCAGTAATAGATTTTTTTTGTTTGTTTGTTTGAGACAGAGTATCACTTTGTTGCCCTCAGTTGAGTGCCTTGGCATCATAGCTCACAGCAACCTCAAACTCTTGGGCTTAAGTGATTCTCCTGCCTCAGCCTCTCTAGTAGCTGGGACTATAGGCACCCCCCACAACACCCAGCTAGTTTTAGAGGTGTGAGCCACTGTGCCTGGCCTACTTTTGTCTTTCAGTATGCTTTGTAATTTTTTTGTTGAGAGGCCAGGTACAGTGGCTCATGCCTGTAAAGCTAGCATTCTGGGAGGCAGAGGCAGGTAGATTTCTTGAGGTCAGGAGTTCAAGACCAGCCTGAACAAAAGTGGATTGCTTAAAGTCAGGAGTTTGAGACCCTGGTCTCTAATAAAAATAGAAAAACTAGCTGGATGTGGTGGCACATGCCTATAGTCCCAGCTACTTGGGAGACTGAGGCAAAAGAATTGCTTAAGCCCAAGAGTTTGAGGTTGCTGTGAGCTGTGACACCATGGCACTCTACCATGGGTGACATAGTGAGACTCTGTCCCTCCCCCTGAAAAAAGAGTAATGCCTCTGAAAAAATGCTTTTATTGGCTCGGCGCCTGTGGCTCAACGGGGTAAGGTGCCAGCCACGTACACCTGAGCTGGCAGGTTCGAATCCAGCCCAGGCCTGCCGAACAACAATGACGGCTGCAACCAAAAAATGGCTGGGCGTTGTGGTGGGCGCTTGTAGTCCCAGCTACTTGGGAGGCAGAGGCAGGAGACTCGCTTGAGCCCAGGAATTGGAGGTTGCTGTGAGCTGTGATGCCACTGCACTCTATCCAGGGTGACAGCTTGAGGCTCTGTCTCAAAAAAAAAAAAAAAATGCTTTTATTTGTTGTGCAGGAGTGAGGGAGACAAAATAACACAAATGTAGAAAATAAAATATTGGATTATTTGTTCTCTTCAGCCAACTCCTGGACAATGGTGATAGGGATTGGAAGCCAAGAGGAATTAATTGAAGAAGTAAAGGAAAGATAATCAAACATAAGGTTATCTGGTGTGTTTTCCTCTGGTTAGGCTGCTATCACAATGTGCCACAGACTGGGTGGCTTACAAATAACAGAAATTTATTTCTCACAGTTGGGGACACTGGAAGTCCCAGATCAGGGTGCCAGCGTGGTCAGGTTCTGGTGAGGATTCTCTTCTAATTGCAACTTGCTGACTTCTCATTGTATCCTTATGTGGTAGAAAGAGAGGAAGAGAGGTCCCTGGCCTATTCTTATAAGGGTACCAATACTATTTATAAGGGGTCAACCCTCATGACCTAATTACCTTCCAAAGGCCCTACTTCCAAATACCATTTCATTCGAGATTAAATTTCAACATATGAATTTTGTGGGGACACAAACTGGTGTTTATAACATTCTAAGTAATAGGATAATTGTTTTTGGAAGGAGGCATACAGAATGAAAAAAAGACACAGATCTTGATAGTGTGCTCCTGGGTAATCCAAGCAATTACACAAGACAAGTTAGAGGAATATTAAGTGCTAAGCAGTGCAGTGTTGACCATACGTTCAATGAGAGTCTCAGTGAATGGAAGACGTGTAGATTGGGATCAATAGAAGAATGCTTCTGGAGAACATGGGTTGTTGAGGTAGGTCTTGGATTACTAGATGTGAAAAATGAAAAGAGGTAACATATGAAAACAGGTGAGAGAAGAAAGCACATATTTTTGAAAAGTGAAATATCATAAGATAAGGCACAAGTAATACAGACAGAAGACACTTTTGTTTGTCCTTCACAGGACACTTTTGTTTGTCCTTCACTTTTGTTTGTTGATATTCACAATGTGGCACAGAACTGCTGTACTACATATTACGCTAGCCATATGTGGCTATTTAAATTTAATTGAAATGAAATAAAATTAAAAATTTGGTTCCCCAGTTGCACTAGCCACATTTTAAGCGATCAATTGTTACATGTGGCTAGTAGCTATTTTTATTGAACAATACAGATATAAAACACATCCACCATTTCCAATAAGTTCTTTTGTAAGTGTTACAAGCATAATTGAGCACTCACCATATGAAAAGCTCTCATGATCCTATTTAATGTTCACAGCAACCTTGTTAAATTATACTTATATGTAAGAAAACTGGCTTGGCGCCTGTGGCTCAATGGGCTAAGGCGCCAGCCATGTACACCTGAGCTGGCGGGTTCAAATCTAGCCCGGGCCCGCCAAACAACAATGACGGCTGCAACCAAAAAAATGGCCGGGCGTTGTGGCAGGTGCCTGTAGTCCCAGCTACTTGGGAGGCGGAGGCAAGAGACTCGCTTGAGCCCAGAAGTTGGAGGTTGCTGTGAGCT
>CAUYRH010160875.1:0-11321 GCA_963574655.1 Perodicticus potto
ATAAAAGATTTAGAATAAAGGAGTAGGGTGCCGGCCCCATATGCCGGAGGTGGCAGGTTCGAACTTAGACCTGGCCAAAACTGCAAAAATAAATAAATTAATTAATTAATTAAAAAATTAGACACCTAAAATTTAAAAAGAAAAATTGGCACTACCACGTGCTAGGGAATTGCAAATAAATGGAACTCTCATACATTGCTGGTGGGAATGCAAAACCATACATCCACTTTGGAAAACAGTTGGAAGTTTCTTAACAAAGTTAGACATACATTGACAATACAACCCAGCAATCTCACTCCTGGGCATATGCCCAAGTGAAATGAAAACTTATATTCACACAAAAAATTGCTGATGTTTACAGTGACTGTATTGGTAATCACCAAAAACTGTAAACAACCCACATCCATACAATGGAACAGTACTCAGCAATAAAAAAGAACAAACAACTGATAAATACAACGATATGGATAGCTTTTAAAGGCATTATGCTGATTGAAAGAAGCCAGTCTCAAAATGTTATGTACTGTATGATTTCATTTAGATGACTAATTTGCAAAGGCAAAACTAGCTGATATGGTGGCTCATGCCTGTAATCCTAGCCTTGGGAGGTGAAGGTGGGAAAACTGCTTGAGTCCAGGAGTTTGAAGTTGCAGCAAGCTATGTTGACAACACTGCACTCCAAACTAGCTGATAGAGCGATACCTCGTCTCAAAAAAAAAAAGAAAGAAAGAAAGAAAAAGAAAAACTATACTGAGAGAAAAGCAGTGATTACTGGGAAGTAGTGGGGAGGAGTTGACTATTAAGGGGAACTGGAAATTTTTTGAGGTGATGGAACTAGTCTATATCTTTTTTTTTTTTTTTTTTCCTGAGGCAGAGTCTCACTTTGTTGCCCTTGGTAGAGTACTGTGGCATCACAGCTCACAGCAACCTCAAACTCTTGGGCTCAAGTGATTCTCTTGCCTCAGCCTCCCAAGTAGCTGGGATTAGAGGCACCTGCCACAATATACAGTTATTTTTAGAGACCGGATCTCACTCTGGTTCAGGCTGGTCTCGGACTCATGAGCTCAGGCAATCCACCCACCTCAGCCTCCCAGAGTGATAGGATTACAGGCGTTATCCACTGCACCCAGCCTTTATTCTATACCTTGTTATTCTCTCTTTTTTTTTTTTTTCCTGAGACAGAGTCTCACTATGTCACCCTCGGTAGAGTGCTGTGGTATCACAGCTCACAGTAATCTCAAACTCCTAGGCTTAAGCGATTCTCTTGCCTCAGCGTCCCAACTAGCTGGGACTACAGGCGCCCGCCACAACACCCAGCTATATTTTTTGGATGTAGTTGTCATTGTTGTTTAGCTGGCCTGGGCCGGGTTCAAACCTAGCAGCCTAGGTGTATGTGGCCAGCGTCCTACCAATTGAGCTACGGGCACTGCCTATTCTGTATCTTGATTGTGGTGATTGTATGCATTTATCAACATTTGCAGAAATGGGTACTTAGAGTGAATTTTACTATATAAATTTACCTTAATTAAAAATAGGTGGTGCCTGTAGCACAGTTGGTTTGGTTCCGGCCACATACACCGAGGCTGACAGGTCCAAACCCTCCCAGGCCTGCTAAACAATGACAACTGCAACAAAAAAATAGCCGGGCACTGTGGTGGGCGCCTGTAATCCCAGCTACCTGAGAGGTTGAGGCAAGAGAAATCCCTTAAGCCCAAAAGCTTGAGGCTGCTGTGAGCTGTGATGCCATAGGACTCTATCGAGGGCGACATAATGTGAGACTCTGCCTCAAAAAAATGAAAATATGGATATTCCCTGTACATGTCCATGCATGCACACACACATGCACACTTAGAAATGTATCAGAACAGGCTCGGCGCCTGTGGCTCAACGGGCTAAGGCGCCAGCCACGTACACCTGAGCTGGCGTGTTCGAATCCAGCCCGGGCTGCCAAACAACAATGACGGCTGCAACCAAAAAATGGCCGGGCGTTGTGGCGGGCGCCTGCAGCCCCAGCTACTTGGGAGGCGGAGGCAAGAGACTCGCTTGAGCCCAGGAATTGGAGGTTGCTGTGAGCTGTGATGCCACAGCGCTCTATCCAGGGTGACCGCTTGAGGCTCTTTATCAAATAAATAAAAAAAAAAAAAAAAAAAAAAGAAATGTATCAGAACAAACGGACACACAAGGTAATTTTTGGAGGTGATAGACATGTTCATTATTTTGATTGTGGCAACTTCACGTGTGTACATATGTCAAAAATTCATCAATTTGGCTCAGTTCCTGTAGCAAAGTGGTTATGGCACCAGCCACATACACCGAGGCTGGTGGGTTCAAATCCAGCCCGGGCCAGCTAAAAAAAAAAAAAAAAACGACAACTGCAACTAAAAATAGCTGGGCATTATGGCGAGCGCCTGCAGTCCCAGCTACTTGGGAGACTGAGTCAAGAGAATCACTTAAGCCCAAGAGTTAGAGGTTGCTGTGAGCTGTGATGCCACCGCACTTTACCAAGGGCAACATAGTGAGACTCTGTTTCAAAAAAAAAAATTCAACAAATTATATACCTTAAGTATATGCAGTTTAGTGTACATTGAGTATACCTCAAGAAAGCTGTAAAAAGGGGAGAGAAGAAAACATATGAGAAGAAAATATCAGTGAATATGTTTAAAATCGTGAATAGAAACAGCTATCTTTTTTAATTTATTTTTTTTAATTAAATCATAGCTGTGCACATTAGGGTAATCATGGGGCACAATGTGCTGAGTTCATATACAATCTGAAATATTTTCATCCAACTGATGGAGACTTTACCTCTTTCATGTTTACATGGATGGAGCTGGAACACATTCTTCTTAGCAAAGTATCTCAAAAATGGAAGAAAAAGTAGCCAATGTATTCAGCCCTACTATGAAGCTAATTTATAGCTTTCATATGAAGGCTATAACCCAATTATAGAAACAGCTATCTTAAACAAGACTAAAACAGCAAAATCCATAAAGAAAAAGGATATATCTGACTATATAAATTTAAAGTTTCTATTGCTTAAACCCAAGATTTTGAGGTTGCTGTGATCTGTGACACCATGGCACTCTACCAAGGGTGACATAGTGAGACTCTATCTCAAAATAAATAAATAAATAAAGTTTCTACTCTAGGCTGAGTTCTGGGAGGCAGAGGCAAGTAGATTGCTTGAGCTTAGGAGTTCAAGATCAGGCTGAACAAGAATAAGACCCGGTCTCTACTAAAAATAAAAAAAACCGACACAAGAGGATCATTTGACCCCAAGAGTTTGAGGTTGCTGTGATCTATAATGATGCACTGCATTCTACCTAGGGCAACAAAGACTCTGTCTCAAAACAAAAAAGTTTCGGTTTCCGGTGGCAGGGTCTGAGGAAGGGGTGGCAGCACAATGTCTGGCCTTGAAGGTGGCAAGAAAAAGCCCCTGAAACAGCCTAAGAAACAGGCCAAGGAGATAGAAGAGGAAGATAAAGCGGTCAAATAGAAACAAAACGAAGAGCAGAAGAAACTTGAACTAAAAGCGAAGGCCGCCGGGCACGGTGGCTCACACCTGTAATCCTAGCACTCTGAGAGGCCGAGACGGATGGATTGCTTGAGCTCACGAGTTTGAGACCAGCCAAAACAAAAGTGAGAATCCATCTATACTAAAAATAGAAACACTGAGGCAAGAGGATTGCTTGAGCCCAAGTTGGAGGTTGCTGTGAGCTATGATGCCTCAGCACTCTACCCAGGGTGACAGATTGAGAGTCTGTCTCAGAAAAAAAAAGTAAGCTGTTCCTTATGCCTGAGACAATGATGACCCTTGATTCCCATTTAAATATCTGTATTCCCTGCTATAGCATGTTTTGCCACCTAACATGGCAAAACAAAGTGTTGAATAAACTTTTGTAAGAAAAAAAAAGTTTCTATTCTAAAGATACCATAAATAGGCTATGTACAGTGGCTCATGCCTATAATCCCAGCACTTTGAGAGGCCAAGGTAAGACGATCATTGAGGCCAGGAGTTCAAGATTTGCCTGGGCAACATAGTGAGACCTTGTCTCTACCAAAACAAAACAAAAAACTTTAAACATTTTTAAAAATGGGGCAGCACCTGTGGCTCAGTGAGTAGGCTGCCAGCCCCATATACCGATGGTGGCAGGTTCAAACCCAACCCTGGCAAAATTGCAATTAAAAAATAGCCAGGTGGTGTGGTAGGCACCTGTGCTCCTAGTTACCTGGGAGGCTGAGGCAAGAGAATCACCTAAGCCCAAGGGTTGGAGGTTGCTGTGAGCTGTGATGCCATGGCACTCTACCGAGGGCGACAAACTGAGACTCTGTCTAAAAAAAAAAAATTTAAATGATACCATAAATAAATATAAAAGAAGGCAGATTAAGAGAAAATATTTGCAACATAGATAGTAAAAGGATAATTTACATCCAACAAATACAAAGAATTTCTACAAATCAGTAAGAAAAAGCTAATAACTCAATAGGAACATGGGCAAAAGATATAACAAGCAATTAACAAAAAAGAACAGGCTCGGCGCCTGTGGCTCAACGGGCTAAGGTGCCAGCCACGTACACCCGAGCTGGCAGGTTCGAATCCAGCCTGGGCCCGCCAAACAATGACGGCTGCAACCAAAAAATGGCGGGCGTTGTGGCGGGCACCTGTAGTCCTAGCTACTTGGGAGGCGGAGGCAAGAGACTCGCTTGAGCCCAGGAATTGGAGGTTGCTGTGAGCTGTGATTCCACAGCACTCTCTCCAGGTATGACAGCTTGAGGTTCTGTCTCAAAAAGAACAGCAAAGATTCACTAAACATGAAGGGATGCTTTAATTAACTAATAATCAAAGAACTGTAAATAAAGAGAAGACATCAAACAGATTAACAAAAGTTTAAAAGACTTATAAATGTTGGCAGAGATATAGGGAAATAGGTATAGGCACTTGCTAGAAGTTTCTAGAAGTATTCTCTTTTTTTTGGAGAACAATTTTGCACTATTTTTTTTTTTTTAAGAGACAAAGTCTCACTCTGTTGCCCTCAGTAGAGTGCAGTGGCATCACCACTCAAAGCAACCTCCAGCTCTCAGGCTTAGGCGATTTTCTTACCTCAGCCTCCCGAGTAGCTGGGACTACAGGTGCCTGCAACAACGCCCAGCTATTTTTTTGCTGCAGTTTGGCCGGGAAGGGGTTTGAACCGGCCACCCTCGGTATATGGGGTTGGCGCCCTACTCACTGACCCACAGGCACAGCCCGCAATTTTGCACTATTAAAATGTAAAACATAAACATATTTTGGCCAAGGAATTTTGCTCTTTAATACCTACCTTAGAGAAACATTCTCCAAAATAAAAAGTTAATGTGGAAAAAAAAACCCTGGAAACTCTCTTAATCAGTATTTCTCAAACTATCTACGGTAAAGGACCAGTTTTTTTGTTTTGTTTTTTGGTAAATTTCCAATTTGTTACAGACTGATACCTTTGTAGAGAAAGAAAAAATCGATAACTAGAAAAGTAATCAAGTGTTTTGATGGTCACATCAAATTCCTTATCCTCAATTTCTGTACTTACCTTTGTGGATGGGTGATAAATATTCACATCTGACATCTATGGAATAGAGTTTGAGTAGTGCTGATATAAATGTCCGTCAAAAGGGAAATGAGAATTACCTTATGATTCAGCAATTCCACTTCTGGGTATGTACTCAAAAGAATTGAAAGCAAAGACTCAAACAGGTACTTATACAACCATGATCATAGTAGTAATGTTCACAATATACAAAAGGTGGAAATAACCCAAACGTCCTCAACAGATGGACAAACCAAACGTGGTGTGTATGTAAACACACATACACACTGGCATATTAATCAGGCTTTTAAAAAGAAGGAAATTCTGACATATGCTACAACGTGGATGAACTTTGAAGATACACTATTTTATGCTAAGTGAAATAAGCCAGCTATAAAAATACAAATACTATATCATTTCACTTATATGTGATACCTATAATAGTTAAATTCAAAAGCAGAATAGTGGTTGCTAGGGGCTAGAGGAAGGGACAATGGGAAGTTACTGTTCTGAGTTTCAGTTTGGGAAGATGAAAAAAGTTCTAGAGAGGAATAGTGGTAGTGGTGTTTGCATAACAATGTAAATGTACTTAATGCCACTGAACTGTACACTTTTAACTGGTTAAAATGGTAAATTTTGTGTTATTTATATATTTACTACAATAATGTATGTGTGATGTACTTCAATCAATACATTTTATCACAATGGATGAAATGCAGAAGCAGACATGAAATATAGATGTCTTGGCTTGGCGCCTGTGGCTCAATGGGCTAAGGCGCCAGCCATGTATACCTGAGCTGGCAGGTTCGAATCCAGCCCGGGCCTGCCAAACAATGACCGCTGCAACCAAAAAATGGCCGGGCGTTGTGGTGGGCGCCTGTAGTTCCAGCTACTTGGGAGGCAGAGGCAGGAGACTCGCTTGAGCCCAGGAATTGGAGGTTGCTGTGAGCTGTAATGTCATAGCACTCTATCCAGGGTGACAGCTTGAGGCTCTGTCTCAAAAAAAAAAAAAGAAATCCAGATGTCTCCCATTAAGCCAGACATTAATGAGACTTATGAAAATGTAATACAGGCTCGGTGCCTATGGCTCAACGGGCTAAGGCGCCAGCCACGTACACCTGAGCTGACGGGTTCGAATCCAGCCAGGGCCTGCCAAACAACAATGACGGCTGCAACCAAAAAATGGCCAGGCGTTGTGGCGGGCACCTATAGTCCCAGCTACTTGGGAGGCGGAGGCAAGAGACTCACTTGAGCTGTGATGCCACAGCTCTCTACCCAGGGCGACAGCTTGAGAATATAAAACAGAAATGAAAACAATACAACGTATTTTCTACCGTAAATAGAAAAGAAGTCTACCAGGACACACACCAAACTGTTGCAAGCAGTCATTTTGGGGAAGGGGTAAAGAGGACTAGGGTTATGAGTAATAGAACGTACATTAGCCCCATCTATGTGCAATGTGTTGATGATTTTTTTTTTTTTTTTGAGACAGGGCCTCAAGTTGTCATCCTGGGTAGAGTGCCATGGCATCACAGCTCACAGCAACCTCCAACTCCTAGGCTTAAGTGATTCTCTTGCCTCAGCCTCCCAAGTAGCTGGGACTACAGGCGCCTGCCACAATGCCTGGCTATTTTTTGGTTGTAGTTGTCATTGTTGTTTGGCAGGCCCTAGCTGGATTCGAACCCACCAGCTCTGGTGTATATGGCTGGCACTTTAGCCACTTGAGCTACAGGCACTGAGCCATGTTGATGATTCTTTTAAAGAATGTACTGCTGTAATTAAAAATAATTAGGAAAAAGAAATAAAAGCAACAAGGTCAAGCTTACTGATGGTGAGAAAGAAAGGAAACTCTGAGCCCAGGATGTGAGGGCTAATATATTTTCTGCAGTAGTTCTGGAACTGGTAAGTCTAGAAAGAAGTCATGAGAGGTGAAATCAGGGGAAAGGGGAGGCGGCTGGATGAAATGGTGGTGGCCAACTGGATGGCAGGATTTTCTGGGTCAGACGTCTCCTGCTCCCTTCATAGGTCTTAATATAAATAAGGTATTCACAGCCTCAGAGCTCAGCCTCTCCTGCTTCTATCGCAAATCCTGCAGTGCTGCTCACTGTGAGACCCTCGCCCGGATGTCTGCAGTCTTGCCCCATTCCCTGGTCCCCAATCCCCACCCCCAGGCCCAAACCTACAACCTCAGTGGCCCAGTATCAGAGGAAGGGCTCCTGCATGGCGTTTGTGGGAGATCGGCAGCCAAAGGAAGGACTTCCAGAGGGCCAGACAAGTAGACGACAACCAGGGTCGCCACAGCACAACAGGAAACACTCTTAGACACTGCAAAGATGGCCAGGAGTAAAGGGTAGCTAGGCTATGGGAGGGTGCAATTACCAAATCCCAGGCAGAAGCTCAGCTGGGCAGGCCTGGCTTTCGAAGGCACCGCCAGGGCATTCCCATTGGTCTTCCGTTTCAGCCAACCAGCGGGTCTCCTTATGAGCCACTCCTCCCCCGCACTAAGAGGCCAATCAAGAGAGGGTATGTGCTTCCTATTACGAAAGAACAGCTAAAGCTTGCTCTTCTGACTGACGCATGGGCAGCCAACCAGCAGAGCTGAGACCTGGTAATTCGGCCTTCTGTTTCAGTCACCATGTCGATCTTAATCCGCATCCCTGTTGGGTCTCTGTCTAGAATTTGTTTGGATCCTGGAGAAATAACCGCCCAAGAGGAGGTACACGCTGGAGTGATGGTGGCCCAAGAGGCAAAATAATATTTTCCCGAGTACTCAGGAAGAGATACACCTGCTACTCTTGGCTTGACCTAAAGTAGGGCCAATCTGAGAAAAGTACTGGTTAAGAGAGGGGCTTCAGGCGGTGCCCGTAGCTCAGTGGGTATGGCGCTGGGCACATACACCGAGGCTGACGGGTTCGAACTCGGCCCTGGCCAGCTAAAATAACAATGACAACTGTCAACAACAACAATAAAAAAAAAAATAGCCAGGCGTTGTAGCTGGGGATGTAGTACCAGCTACTTCGGAGGCTGAGGCAAGAGAATCGCTTAAGCCCAAGAGTTGGAGGTTGCTGTGAGCTGTGACGCCACGGCACTCTACCCAGGGCGACAGCTTGAGATTCTGTCTCAAAAAAAAAGAGAGACAGTGCCTCAAAGAATGTTGCATTGTCACCAGGCTCATCTCTTCGCTTTGTTTCCCCCCAAAGTCAGGCAGGAAGAAACCTATGAACGTTCAGGACCTTTAATTGTGATGGTTTGTTCATGGTGAGGAGTGGTAAGTATCCTCCATTGGCAGTGATATTGCCTCTAGAATGACCAAAATTAAATGTGTGGGGAAACTTAAAAACTAACAGTGGTACCATTACAACTAAATGTACCAGAAAATGCAAATTAAAATTATAAAATATGATTTTCCCTGGTTTGGATAATTATCAACTGTTCAAATTTTTTACCACTTTTGGCAAGGAAACTTTTTGTAGGGAAAAAGAAATCGTCATTTGTTGTCAATAGAAACCTAAATTGCACTGTTGAAGAAGGCATTTAGCAGCTCACCGCCTGTGGCTCAAGCGGCTAAGATGCCAGCCACATACACCTGAGCTGGCGGGTTCAAATCCAGCCAGGGCCCGCCAAACAACGATGGCTGCAACCAAAACATAGCCAGGCGTTGTGGTGGGCACCTGTGGTCCCAGCTACTTGGGAGGCAGAGGCAGGAGACTCGCTTGAGCCCAGGAGTTGGAGGTTCCTATGAGCTATGATGCCACGGCACCCTACCCAGGGCAACAGCTTGAGGCTCTGTCTCAAAAAGAAAGAAGGCATTTAGCTATACCTATCGAAATGTAAAACACATACACCCTTTCATCCAGCAATTCCTTCTCTCGAAAATTTATCCTACGGAAATACACACAGAAGCAAATTTATAAATAGCACTATTTATAATAGTGAATGATTGGAGACAAATTTCCATCAATAGGTGACTCACTACACTGTGACAACCATACTATGAAAAAAAACTTTTTTTTGAGACAGAGTCTCACTATGTCACCCTCGGTAGAGCGCTGTGACATCATAGCTCACAGCAACCTCAAACTCTAGGGCTTGAATGATTCTCCTGCCTCAGCCTCCCAAGTAGCTGGGACTACAGGCACCTACCACAACACCCAGCTACTTTTTTGTTGTAGTTGTCGTTGTTTTTAGCAGGCTGGGGCCTGGTTCGAACCCGCCAGCCCCAGTGTATATGGCTGGCACCCTAACCACTGAGCGACGGGCACCAAGCCATATACTATAAAATGTTATGCAGTCATTTTTTTTTGAGACAGAGCCTCAAGCTGTCACCCTGGATTGAGTGCTGTGGCATCACAGCTCACAGCAACCTCCACTTCCTGGGCTCAAGTGAGTCTCCTGCCTCTGCCTCCCAAGTAGCTGGGACTACAGGCGTCCACCACAACGCCCGGCCATTTTTGTTTGTTTGTTTGCAGCCGTCATTGTTGTTTGGCAGGCCCGTACTGGATTTGAGCCCGCCAGCTCAGGAGGACGTGGCTGGCACCTTAGCCCGTTAAGCCACAGGCGCCAAGCAGTATGCAGTCATTTTTTAAGTAAGGTAAATTTCCATGTATTAATGTGACAGAATGTTCATAATACATTGCCAAGTGAACAAATTAAGTTGCAAAATAGTACATATAATATTCCACTTTGAAAACTATATACAAGTGTGTGGGTATCATGCATATATGTATGTGTATATTAATACACACAGAGAAAAAGGTCTGAGAAGACACACACCAAATTAAAAGTTATTCTTAGAGGGTGGCACCTGTTGCTCCGTGGGTAAGGTGCTGGCCCCATATACCGAGGGTAGTGGGTTCAAACCCAGCCCCAGCCAAACTGCAACAAAAAAATAGCTGGGCGTTGTGGCAGGCACCTGTAGTCCCAGCTACTTGGGAGGCTGAGGCAAGAGAATCACCTAAGCCCAGGAATTAGAGGTTGCTGTGAGCTGTGTGATGCCACAGCACTCTACCGAAGGGTCTCTACAAAAAAAAAGTTATTCTTGGAGAATGAGAGTAGGGAGAGGGACAAAGGAAAAATCTTTCACTTTCTTTTTTTGAACAGAGCCTCAAGCTGTCACCCTGGATAGAGTGCCGTGGCAGCACAGCTCACAGCAACCTCCAATTCCTGGGCTCAAGCGAGTCTCCTGCCTCTGCCTCCCAAGTAGCTGGGACTACAGGTGCCCGCCACAACACCCGGCCATTTTTTTGGTTGCAGCCATCATTGTTGTTTGGCGGGCCCAGGCTGGATTCGAACCTGCCAGCTCAGGTGTACGTGGCTGGCGCCTTAGCCGCTTGAGCCACAGGCGCCCAGCCAAATCTTTCAGTTTTTACTTTACACGTTTATGTTTGTATACATTTTTTCGACATTTCTTTTGAACTTTTTATCACCACAATAAAACATTTTTTTAAAATAGGCACTTTTGTAATCAGAATAATCAAAAAAGTTATCATTTATATATTTTAAATAAGAATAACTCCATATAAGTATGAGCCGATTATTTCATTTAAAAATTTTCAGCTGGCTCAGTGCCTGTGGCTCAAGGGGCTAAGGTACCAGCCACGTACACCTGAGCTGGCGGGTTCAAATCCAGCCCGGACCCGCCAAACAACAATGACGGCTGCAACCAAAAAATGGCCGGGTGTTGTGGCGGGCGCCTGTAGTCCCAGCTACTTGGGAGGCAGAGGCAGGAGACTCGCTTGAGCCCAGGAATTGGAGGTTGCTGTG
>CAUYRH010160876.1:0-21777 GCA_963574655.1 Perodicticus potto
AGAATGAGGGAGGGGGTGGGGAAAGGAAGAGCAGAGAGAGGGAAGGAGGGAGGGGGGTGGGGTCTTGGGGCCTTGTGCAAAACACGATTGTAAGAGGGACTTTACCCAACAAATGCAACCAGTGTAACATGGTTTCTTGTACCCTCAATGAACCCCCAACAATAAAAAAGAAAAAAAAAAAAACTTTTCATGTTCGGAAGGCAGTGTAATCCATATCTGAGAATATTGCTTTGGTCCATCTGAAGAAGGCTGCTAGTTTTTCGGTAGCCCAAAGTAGGAAAAGATCTTGAGTAGCAAACTCATGATGCAGCACAAGCATCCTAAAGACCCTATGATATCAAAGGTACCAGGGGCGGGAAAAGATGCCTTATGGAATGCATGGAAAGCCCACATGGGAGAATTACAGTACAGATGCCTAAGCTTCTGGGATGAGGCCATGCTATTTGCATTAGGGAACAATCTACTTTTTAAAAAACAACTTCTGGCATGCTATTGATCCCTGACAGATAAGGGGCATTTGACCATGGGACATTAAGTGATTAGGCAACCAGAATGGCCTATGATGAACTGGGTTCTGTCAGGTCCAACAAGTTAGAGTCAGCCAAGTCTGGCAACAACACATTGTAAGATGGAAGTGACATCTGGAATGAAGCACAAGCAGGATGAAAGAAATATGTAAGTCAGGTGCATGGAACCCAGACTTAAATGTCATCCACCACAGTACCCTAGCATTGCTCTGTCAGATCATGGCCATGGCTGAATGAGGCAGTCAGGAGAGGTTCCTTAGGACTGACTGACTGAGGACCATAGGACTATGGCATACAGACCAAGGGTTTGGCTCATTCCATGTGTCAAAGCTGAAAGTGGATGACTTTACTACATCTTCACTCAGGGCTGGCCTTGGAAAAAAGCTGTGAGAGAAAATGTTCCTAAAGGCAGAGCTTTGGGAAGTACACCTGATCATCCACTCTTCTCTGTCCTGAGAAGAGCTCCGAGGTCAGATGCTAAGACATTTCATGTGCAATGACTTAAGTCAGCCGAGGAGCTAGCCGGGGTGACGGTACTAGGAAATGGATGGTAGAGGAAGAAGAGGAGTGTTGGAAAAGAATTTGCCCAAAGTCTAGATACAGACAGACTCACAGAAAGAGATGAATAACTTGGGTGCCTGGTGATGGATTTGGAAGGAGAAGGATGAGGAGACCAGAGGATGGCATGCACATATGCCAGGGGAAGATTCAGAGTGTGAAAATCTTTATATTGCATGTTGATGTCCATCAGGGATAGACAAAATGGCTCAGCCAGTTCATGTCAGCCACCCTCTGTTTTGGTCCACCCTAGTTTTAGCATTATGGGAAGTATTTCAAAAGCATGGATTTCCATTTGCAAAAGGTAAGCTAGAAACTATCATCACTGACTGTCAACCTACCAGAAGTAGAGACCAATGCTGAGTGCTTTAGCAGTCCCATTCCTTGAGGAAACCAGTAGGCCATTTGGTGGCAAGTTGACGACATTATATCCCTTTGATCTTGGACAAGGCAGAGATTCATTATGACAAAAATAGATGCATACATCAGGTATGAATGTGTTTTTCATGCCTATGAGGAATCAAAAGGAAACACTATCCAAGGGCTTAGAGATTGTTTGACTGACCAGCATGGAGTCCTATATATCTGAGAATCAGACCATGAGGTCCTATATGGCAAGGACAATGAGAGCAAGTAGATCTTGAAATTAATGGGCCATGAAACATACCTCACCATTTGGACACTGCTGGCCTGACAAAGCACTGAAATGGCTTGCAGAAAATATGGCTGAAAAACTAGCTCAGAAATGGTACTTTACAAGGATGCTGTGCCAACCTTCAGGAAACCATAGATACCTTGAAGCAAAGACCTGTGTATGGGGCTCTGTCTCTAACAGTCAAAATTCACCCAGTGAATGACAGGGTAGAATTGGTTCAGTGGCCCAGTTACCATCACTCTCACTGACCCACTTAGGAAATTTACACTTTCCATCCTCACAATATTGGGCTTGCGGGATTAACATTCCTGGTTACCCAAAGAACAGTATTTCAGCCAGAGAACACAGCTAAAGCATGTTAAGCGCATACAGTAAGCTATAGCTTCCATCTGTTCATTTCAGGGTTGTTGTGTTTAGAGACCAGCCCTTATCAGAGCACTGCTTTTATGCAAGAGGGGCAAGTAAGACTATGTTTAACACCCAGGGAATCCATGTGGGTGCCTCTTGGGATTTGCCTACCTAATGATGAAAGGAAATGGGCAGATAAAGCAAGTCTGGCCAAAGAAGGACACTCAGACAAGGTGTTCAAACCCATCAAGCTGGAGGGTCCAGGTCACTATACCAGCCACTAAGACGAGCAGAGGTGCTAGCAGAAGGGAGAAGAACCTGAAATCAATAGTGGAGCTCAAGTATCTATTGTGGGCCTAAGACCAGTTGCAGCAGTGGAGACTATCGTTTGTCCTTTTTACCTCCCTTTTCAAGTTTCCCCCAAGAAAAAGAGGCCCCTAGAATCCTGGAAGGGCTGCTGACTGAATGTGTATGAAGACACGTTCAAATTTGAATAGCACAAGGGGTGGACTGTGGCAGACACTGATGTACTGCCAAGTTCTCTTCTCAAGGAAAGAATGCTGCCCAACTTCTAGGAATTCAATCAGGAGACAGCCTTCACCTGTCACACCTCAGCTGCACAGAGCCACCTCGCGGGGACTCACCCCCATCCGGAGGTAACTGACATCCAAAGACTAATTGATGCCAGCTGTAAAAGCTTGCCCATTCAGCAAAAGTTGAGATAATTCTGACAGGCCATGTTAGCTTTAGAATAGATCTTATCATGGGGGTGGCTGAGGTTGTCACTGGGCCTACATAATTAACCACATTTCTCCCTTTGTTCAACATCAGCTTCCTTCTCTTCCAGACATGTGATCCCAAGGGCACTCTCCAATAAACATTTTGCAAGCTTTAAAATCTGAGTCTGCTTTCTGAAGAGCCTTACCTGCTCTCAAAATGCTTTCATATATACTGTCTTGTTTTCTCTTCATAGTCACCTTATGAGCTAGACAAGACAGGTTCTATTTCACAGATAAAAAAGAAGCCCCAAGAAGTTCAGTGGGTTTCCCAAATCTAATAGCTGGCTCACCAGTGACAGACCCACTAGTAGCAACCAAGACAGGTGACTGTCTGTTTTTCTTATACCCCCACATGCATTTTTTGCATACCCCCACACGCTTTTTTCTCAGGGAAAGGTGTCAGGGTGGGTTCCAATGTCATCCTTTTGCTGTGACAATGACATGCCTGGATCCTAAGGCATATTCTGTCAAAGATGCTCTGTAAGATGTAGTCACAGCGCCATCAAGGCAATTTATAACCAGTAGAGAGGAATGTTTTAATGATGTTTTATGATATATTGGTCCTGTAAAGGCTTATTAAAAAGTAGACCATGCTAGTAAAATGCAAAGGTTGTCACTTACAATGAAAAACCTGGTGATTTAGAAGTAGCGCCCAACTTCTAGATCATCTTTTAGACAACAGATAAATCACAACAAGCATGGGGCCATGAGCTGGGACTTGCACTGCTGACTCTGATCTCGGTACTGGAAGTATCTCGTCACTAAGGTTGATTGTCCTTAACCAAATGACGTGATAGGTTGAAACAGTGCAGTGTCTGGCGTCATGTTTTCTCAGCATGCCCCCAAAAGCTACATCCATCTCTGCCTCACTCTCAGACTCAGAGATGGGAAACTGTGGAGCCATGCAGAGGAGGAAACTCTAGGTTGGATCACAGGGCTGTACCCTGAAGCACCAGGCTTAGAAGATCTGATGTGGAACTAAGTCAATGCCAGCTGGAATCACAACTCAACGCACGTCATCAGGTTTCCACTAAATGGCTATTGTCGCCTCAACTCAGTCGAGGTGCTTCACAGTTTGCAGCAAAGAGGGTTTGAAATCATGGGCTCCTGGGGAAGGAGTAGTCTCATCCCAGTTCAGTAAATACATCCTTCAGTGGGAACAAAGAAGGACGCCTCGTGTATACTCCATCATCCAGATAAAGCAAGCGCCTCTGGACTAAATGGACGTATATTTCTTATGCAAAAAGGAAAACATACATAACAAATAATGTGAACAAAATAAGGGACATTTATATGCAGTTGGGACGGCAAAACAAGTCCTGGACCTAAAATTGAATAAAAGACACGTTTATATCCAATAGAGACCACACCTGTATTCATATGGGAACAATTGGAATAATGATATCCTCCTGGTGTAAAAAAAGAAAAAAATAATATATATATATATGTGTGTGTGTGTGTGTGTGTGTGTGGGTGGGTGTGGGTGTGTGGTGTGACCTGGGTGAGTGTGTATGTCAAAAGGTAGGAAATGCCAAAAAAAAAAAAAAGGAAGAAGAAGAAAGGAAAAAAGGCAACATCTGCATGCACTTGGTGCTGTGATGGCCGTGAAGTATCCGGAGCCTGCCAAGGATAAGGAGTCAGATAAGGAGTGCAGTGTCTGGAGTCATTTTAAACAAGCCATGAGTGGTGAGGACACACCCTTCTATGGTTTCCATTGCCAATAGCTATCCATCCTTTATTTTTCCTTTGCCTTTTTTTCCCATTTTTAATTTTTTTTATAGAAAACAAACAAACGAATGACAAAAATAAAACCCACCTAGCATCAAGTTTCTCCACCCATGGAGGTTTATGTCTCTCTGTAGGTGGGGACCAGGCAGGACTTCTTCAGGAAAACTCTCCCGAGTACACTGCATTGGAAAGATGTTAGGTATGAACTTTTAAATGTACTTTGTATAGAACTCACACATTTCGTCTGCCTCACAGATGTGAAGTTTACTTTTGTTTGTTTGAAAACAGCTTGGCAAAGGGGCCAGAATTGTTCCTTGTTAGAGTTGCTCCTGTTTGAGTCTGCTGCTTTCCTACAATTTTTCAAATTTTATAATGTATTAACTACAATAAACTCTGTTTAAAAAAGAAAAAAAGAAGAAGACGACAACAACTATCTGAATCCTAAACTGAGTTGAACTCCTTGTGTGATCCTGGACACATCAGTCTCTCCCGGGGACTCCTTATCTCCAGAGTGGGGAAAAAAAACAAAAAGATCATCAAGTCTTTCCCTGCTCTGTGACTTTGTGTTGCCGGTTCACAGCTTTTCTGGTGTTTCCCTCCGACCTGAGCTGTTCTGTAGGATGGGATTAGGATCAGCAATGCTTTGCGGAGTCAGAAGCAGTAATACACTACCCAGGGTGACTGCTGGGCAGCAGAAGTTCCTTCCAGTTTCCTTACATTATGTGGATAACCAGGAAGGTCTAGGACTGGGACAGGGAGTGTCAGGGGCGATGGTACAGGAGGTGGCATGAGGGCATGGCTCATCTCACAGCTGTGCCATTCACAGTGAGTGACCTGGGTGAGTTCAGCACGATCCATGGGACTTAGTGTACCCAACAGCGCAATGGCAGTAACAAGATCTACATCAGAGTGTTTTTATAAGGAACTTAGTGAAGTCGCTCATCCGAGTTTATAACTGGTGCTCAGAGGTTGTTACCACTGTCCCTCTCTCTTTCTAGTTCTTCCAAAACCATTAAGAGAATTAAACACAGTGAAAACCTCTTTTCCCAAGCTCCCTGAAGAAGATAGCAAATAGCAAAGGAATGTAAGTATGATGCATCCCTGTAAGGAAGATTTTGAAATTTTCTTCATAAAATTAATAAAACTAAATTGCTAGGTTTTTAACAGAAGCATAGCTAAGCATTAACCAGATTGTCCTATAACCAACTTCCTTATAGCTGCTTCCTGCTTAAAAGTGACATAGCCCCTTGGCACGAGGTCCTAGCATCTGTAGATAACGTCTTTAATGTTTAGAAACCTCAAGTTTTCCATTTGAAATGTTTTCCAGATCCTGCATTCCAGTGGGTCCACTGATGCGCCCAGTCTGAGGACCCTCTCCGAACCTACTCAGCACGGCAATGTGGTTTCTTCACTTCCCTGTCCCATGAGTTCATCCCTTACTTCTTGACCAGTCAGCAGACCCCAGCTATTCAGACCACTCCTCATCAAAATTCCCTTTAAATATCCAGTCCAAAATTCCTTGGGGAGGCAGACTTCAGATTCCCTCCCACCTCCTTGTTTGGCTGCCATTAGATCGCTGAGCTCTTTCTCCACTGCAACTCCTGTTGTTTCGGTGCACCGGCTCGTTGCTATGCAAGGACACAAACCTGGTTGTCCTGTAATTATTTAAGTAAGTGCCAATGGTACCTGCTGTTCAAGGGAGAAATTATTATTGAAATCTAAGTCATAAAAGCCTCGAGTTAAATGAAGTAGTTGACTATTTGTGAGTGTGATTTTAAAGCATGAAGAAATACCATGAACCACCAACTCCCCTTCCCCTCCCTGCTAAAATAATTTCTTGAAGCCTATACTTATTTTCTGCATTTTTTTCATTTTGTCCTAAAGCTGGGATTTCCAACATTCTTGTAAGGGGCAACTATTTCATTTATTTATTTTCATTTCTGCAATTGTAAGATGAGTTGGTAGAAGGTTGCTTACACAGAGAAATGGCCAGGTTTGACAAGATTAGGATAGGAAGCCTCATCTAATAATGGTTTCTCTCATTCCTGGTGGGAATTTTACAAACCTTAGAGACAGGCATAACAGGAGACTGGAAGAGTGGTCTTATTTGAGTGGGCATGAAGGTACCTGCTCTTCCTTCTTTCAACCTTTCCTACTGTGAGCAGTGCTTTTAACCTTACACTTGGGCCAAAAGAGAGCATCAAAATATAATAACGGAAGAGAACAATCTGCAAATAAGAGTCAGAAACCTGACTATGGCTGCAATAGCATCTTTGCCTGGTGACACATAAATCTAAGAGTCTTATTTTAGAAGCAGCCACCAATGGAGACACCATGCCAATAGAGGGCTTTAAAAAAAATGCCAGGAAAATTCTTTCAGATAAGATTCTAGGGTTTCCAAACAAATGCCAATGGCTGACCAGGGACTCGAGTTTGGTGCTTAATTCCCTGCTAAAATACAGATGCTCTTGAGAGGGTTGACACCAAAAAAGGTTCTTAGGAACGTCATGCCCAGACATGAAGGCGGGATTTGAGAGCAGGTTTTGAATGGAGGGAGAAGGCTTAAGAAGGCTAATGCCTTGAGGAGAAGACGTTTCGGGTGGAGGTAGGAGGAAGAAGGATTGAGAAAAATTCTTTCCATATCAGCATTTTGTTTAGGTCAGTAAAGCCCAAAAGCATGAGGACTGTTTCTGCCATGATTTGAATGTGTCCCTCGGAGTTCATGTGCTGGAAACTTAATGTTCAACGCAATAGTGCCCAAAGGTAGGATCTTTAAGAAGTGATTTTGTCATGAGGGCTCTTTATTTATGAATGGGTTAATGCCATTATTGCAGGAGTTGGTTTGTTGTCATGGGAGTGGTTTCGTAATAAAAAGGTTAAGTTCAACCCCCTTTTCTCTTGCATGTATGTGTTTTCTTGTCTTTCTGCCTTCTGCAACAGATGGTGCAGCAAGAAGACTCTCACCAGATTCAAGGCCCTCAACCTTGGACTCCCCAGCCAATGAAACTTTACGAAATAAATCTCTGCTATGTACAAATTATTCAGACGGTGGTATCCTGTTATAGCAATGCAAAATGCTCAAACACAGAGAATAGTTACTGAGAAGAGGGGCTGCTGCTACAAAAAATACCTACAAAAATGGAGACATAGCTTTGGAACTGAGTAATGGGCAGGGGCTGAATGAATTTGAAGGAGCAGACTATTAAAACAATAAATTTCCAGGTGGTGCCTGTGGCTTAAAGGAGTAGGGCGCCGATCCCATATACCAGAGGTGGTGGGTTCAAAGCCTGGCCCTGGCCAAAAACTGCAAAAAAAAAAAAACCCAATAAATTTCCATGAATGGAGTGTTAAGGGCAATTTTGCTGAGGCCCCAAAAGAAGACAATAAATGCAAAGAAAGTCTGGAATGTTTTAGAGATTACTTAAGTGGTCATGATCAAAATGTTGGTAGAAATATTAACAGTAAAGACTCTTCTGCTGAGATCTCAGATGGAACTGAGGAATAATTCCATTGGAAAATGGAATAAAGGACGTCTGTTTTACAAAGTAACAAAGAACTTGGCTGAATTATGAATAAACCTATGGGCATAATAGAAGCCAGACTTTAAGTGTGATGAGCTAGAATAAATGGTAGAAGAAATTTTTGAGCAAAATATTAAAGGGGATGCCTGGGTACTTTTAACTGCATACAGTAAGGTGCTAGAGGATTAGCAATAACTTCAAAGTGAAATTTATAATGAAAAGATAAACAGAACGCAAAACTTTGGAAAATTCATGACCAGGTCATGTAAAAAGTGAAAAGGCATCTTCAGGAGAATAAACTAATGGTTTGGCCAAGAGCCAGGTTGTTAAAGAGATTAGTATGGCCAAAGGGTAGCCAGGTACTATTAATTAGGAAAACGGGAGCATGACGCCAAAGGCATTTCAGAGATCTTCAGTGTAAACTAGGACCCTGAAGTCAAGGTTTCCAGAGAGGTGTTTACAGAAATTCAGCATTTGCGCCCTGTCCTGGCTTGGTACTCTATTCCCCACATTCAGGAGGAGCACCCCTCAGCTACCTAGCCATGGCTCAAGTAGGCCCCGGTGGGGTTCAACCCACTGCTCCAGAAGGTACAATCCTTGGTGGCATCCACATAATGCTGATACTGTGGCATACAGAATGAAAAACCTGTGGAGACAAGGTTTCCCCCGCCCACGTTTCAAAGAACAACATCATGGGCAGCCCAGGGTCCTAGGCAGAGATGTGCCACAGGGGCAGAGCCACCACAGAGATCCTCCACAAAGGTACTTCCCAGTGGAGCTGTAGGATTGGGGCCAGTGAAGTAAGTCCCCACCAGGACAATGCCTAGTGCAGCCATAGAAATGGGGCAGCCTTCGAGACCTTAGAACTGTAGGGTCACCAGCATCCAACCCCAGCCTGGAAAAGCTACAAACACCAAGACTCTAGCTTGTGAGAGCTGCTGAGTAGAAGCAGCGCTGTCTGAGGCCCTCAGGGCCCAGTCTCATTCCTGTGTGCCAGATGCAGAACATGAAGCCAAATAAAATTAGTCTCTATCTTTAAGACTTAAAGCTGCTTTCCCTGGTGGATTTTAGATTTCCTTGGGACCAGCTACCCTTTCTTCTTGTCTATTTACTCTTTTTGAATGGGTACATCTTTCCTATGCTTCCCCTGCCATTCTGTTTTGGAAGTATACAGATGTATAACTTGTTTGGATTTTACGAGTTCACAATTAGAATGGAATTTGCCCCAAGATGAATCGTATCTTGAGTTTCACCTATATCATATTTAGAAGAGGGTCCAAACTTTGTCCTTTTGAGTTGATGCTGGAATGAATTAAGACTTTGGGGCTATTGAGGTAAAATGGATGCATTTTGTCTATGTGAAAAGGATATGAATTTTGGGAACAGGGGAAGAATATTATTGTTTAAATGTATCCTGTAAAGTTTATGTGTTGGAAACTTAATCCCCAATGCAATAGATGTTGAGAAGTGGGATATTTAGAAGGTGATCAGGCCATAAAGGTTCTTCCCTCATTAATAGGCTAATGCTATCATCGTGTGAGTGGTCTAGTTATCACAAACATCGGTTCTGGATAAAAGGATAAGTCCATCACCCTTCCTTGTTCATGCGTATGTGCACTCTTGCCCTCTGACTTCTGTCATGAGATAATGAAGGAAGAAGTCCCCCCACCAGATAGAGTACCTTGATTTTGGACTTCCCAGCCTCCAGAGCTGTAAGCAATAAATCTCTGTTCTTTATAAATTATCCAGTATGTAGTATCTGCTATAGCAACACAAAACGTACTGAGACAATTTCCTTAGTTGTTTCCATGGAAGCCATTTACTGTAATGGTTGCCATCTGGCATCCATATGGGACAGTGGGAAAGGGAAGGACTTCCAAGTCCAGCAAGGTTAAGTAGTATTCAATGATAATGTGGCTAGTGTATTGAAGAGGCAGTGTTAAGACCCAGGTTTGTTTCCTCATGTGTAAAAATAACATCTCCTTCGCTGAGTTTTTATGAGGACTAAAATGGCACCAGTGCTGAATGTGGCACAGGCTCACATACACTACAATGTAATGGAATCCCTGGAAGTGTCAACTTATTTGCCCAGAAGGTTTCTCTCAGTGTTTGGCACATAATATGTGCTCAGTACATGTTAGTTTTTATTTCCTTTTAGGAAGCTTTTAGTTCCTCTAATTCAGCCAGAATCTGGAAAAACAATTTGTCTTCTCAACATGATAAAATACAAATGTGTCAAAACTTATATTTTTCTGAAAAAAATTTTTATGAATTCAGTCCTTCTCTTCCCCTACTGGTCAAACCATGTGAAGTCCATTTTATTTTTGGCTGTCTGCACCCTGACAATGTGTTTGACATTCTTTAATTAATTAGTTCCCTTCTAACTCCTGCATGTTGGGACCTGCTGGCCAACTTTGGCACGTCTTCTAAGCTGGTGACCCTTGGGTGCTGCTTGTCTGTTTTGTGACTGGTGTAACCTGTCAGCACTTCCCTTTCAGGAGCTTTTTTTTTTTTTCACCTTTTGTGTCTGTTTACTTCTTCCATGACAGGATCTGGCAGAACCTCATTCTTTTTCAATGGGATTCCAAAGAGCACACTAACTATCCAATTACTTTTCTGATTACTGCAAGAATAAAAGATGTTTAATCCCACATTGAAAGCCACACTATATAATGACTATTGACATTAGAACAGCAAACATTGGCAAAGCTATTAAGAGACTAGCAGATTGTGGGTAATATTTTATCTTTGCCTAAAGGGGGTCTTTAAAAGATATTAAGAGAGGGTATATTTATGAGAATGTATCAGAAGAGCTCAGGTTTAAGAAAAAAAATGATATTTATTAACAGCCATCCTGCCATGGATATAGCAACCTTTTCTAAATTCTCATATCCCAGCTGCCATGTTGGGGCAACATGAGCACAGAGTGTAGATAAAGAAAAAGGAAAATCAGGAATTACATTACTGATGAACTCCTTGTCCTTAAAGGCTAGCTGAAAATTAACTTTCTATGGTATATTTTACTACTTGCAGGTAATAAGTGATTCTACAAATCCCATAGTTCTTTGTATACATGTTTATTTTTGTTTTTAAATGCAAAATTCTCTTAAGTATTTTTTAACATGACAGTGTTTCCTACTATACTAAAATTTCTCTGAACTATGCCTGTTTTATTGTTATCTGGCACTTGGTAGAGTCTCTGACATATAGTAGGTACATAATAAATACTGAATGAATGAATAAATGGGCAAATGGTTAATTGAATTCTGGGTACATATTCTGTTCCATTTATGATCTGCTACACCCACAAATACATATCATACTTTGATCAGCCATCACTAGGCCCGTTCTGCTGAAACTCAGCACCTTTAGGAGCCTAAAGGGGAAAAGTGGTAAAGATTCCTCAGGGTTGTGATGTGGTGGATCTTCTGCAGCATGTTCCTTAACTTGGACATTCAACTAAATAGAACTAGATCCTCCAGAAGGTAGCAAAATACTTTGATACCTAGAAGGAACTGTCATTTACTCAGACTTTTTACTGCATAGATATGAAAAATGAGTTCCAAGAAAATAAAGTATCAAGGTCAATTTTATATAGCCTACGTGATGGAAGATCTGAGACTAGGACTCATATATCTCAATCACAACAGTGCCTTTGTTGTTGTTGCTGTTCTTGTCTTAGTCTGCTCAAGCTGCTATAACAACATACCACAGAGTAGGTGGCTTCTTAATATAAACAGCAGAAATTTATTTCTTACAGTTCTTGAGGCTGGGAAGTCCAAGATAAAGGCACTGGCAAATTTAGTGTCTAGTGAGAACCTGCTTCCTGGTTCATAGATGGCACCTTCTAGTTCTGTCCTCACATAGTAAAATGGGGAAAGTAGTTTTCTGGGGTCTTTTTTATAAGAAAACTAATTCCATTGATGAAGGCTCTTTTGTCGTGTCCTAATAGTCTTCAAAGGTACCACCTCTAAATACCTTTACTTTGGTAACTAGGTCTCAATATGTAAATTTTGGAGAGACACAATCATTCAGACCACAGAAATTGTGGTAAAATACACAAAATGTAAAATTTACAATTTTAACCATTTTATTTTATTTTATTTTATTTTATTTTTTGGAGACAAAGCCTCAAGCTGTCACCCTGGACAGAGTTTCGTGGCATCACAGCTCACAGCAACCTCCAATTCCTGGGCTCCAGCGAGTCTCCTGCCCCCGCCTCCCAAGTAGCTGGGACTACAGGCGCCCGCCACAACGCCTGGCCATTTTTTGGTTGCAGCTGTCATTGTTGTTTGGTGGGCCTGGGCTGGATACGAACCTGCCAGCTCAGGTGTACGTGGCTGGCGCCCTAGCCCTTTGAGCCACAGGCGCCGAGCCAATTTTAACCATTTTAAGTGTACCATCCAGTGGCATTAAGTGTCTTTACTTTGTTGTGCAACCATCACCACTATTCTTCTCTAGAACTTTTTTATTATCCCAAATTGAAACCCTATATCCATTCCTCTTCTACCCTCACTCCTGATAACCACTATTTTATTTTCTACCTTATGAATTTTTACTATTCTAGGTATCTCATGTAAGTAGAATCATGCAATATTTTTTCTTTTGTATCTGGTTTATTTCACTTATCATAATGTCTTCAGGATTCATCCACATTGTAGCATGTATCAGAAGTTCATTTTAGAGGCTGAATGATATCTCACCACTTGGGTACACCACATTTTATTTATCCATTCATCTGCCAATGGACATTTGGGTTATTTCCACATTTTGGCTAATGTAAATAATGTTGTGATGAATATTAGCTCACAGTATTTGAGTCATTGCTGTCAATTCTTTTGGACTCAGAAGTGAAGGAATGCAGAAACAGACTTGTTAGAAGGGAGTGCTTTCTTAACTGCACCATGCTGTCTCCTGTCCCAGAAAGGCTAGAGCCCATACTGATTTCAGTATGAGATTTTTCCACGTTTATCTTAAACATTTAATGAAAATTTTCTAAATCTGGGGCCGGGTTCTGTTTCAGGAAAATTATTCAAGTATATCCTGAGAATCTGCTCTGTATCAGGCTCTAGGCTAGTTCCTGCAGTAGTAAAACCCAGTACAGGTAGTAAGACCCAGTATCAGGCTAGTGGGAGAGAATTCAGGTAAGCAAACATAAGACGTAAAATATGGGGAAAGACAAAATCAACTGAATGGAAGAAAAGAGAGATTGATGATTTGGAGTTGTGGTGGGAGCTTTAAGAAAGCTGGTCAATAAAGTCTTCCTAGTAACAGAGATGACACATAGGTAAGATTTTTGAAGAATAAATAAGAATTCATTAGTAAAATAGGTTAAGAAACTTCAAACCCAAGTAAGAGAAAGTGAAAATCTTGTGCATGCATAGTTTAACATGGCTAAAGTATAATATGTGAAAAAATTAAAAAAACAAAAACAAAAACAGGGAGATGCCTGTGGCTCGAAGGAATGGGGTGCCAGTCTCATATGCCAGAGGTGGTGGGTTCAAACCCAGCCCCAGCCAAAAACTGCAAAAAAAACCCAGCAGAAAATGAGTCTAAAAAGTTAGACCAAGCCATGAAGGCCTTGAGTATTATGTTAAGGAGCTTAAATTTTATATGTTACTTTTTTGGCAAGAGGAGCTACTAAATGCTTTTAAGAAAGAACATGACATGATGAACTTGATACTTTAGATAGATCACTCTGGTGAACATATGGGATGATCTGAGAATGGAAGAAGGGGCAGTTAGGCATCAGGACCGTTACTCCTTACAAGAAATCAAGCACCAAAGAATGAAGGTCTAGCAGGTTCAAAGATGAAAGAAAACCTTGAGATCTCAGATTTGGTGACTTATTAACTGATTATGAAAGAGGAAGGGGAAATTGGAAGGGAAGTTAAGGATGACTCTAAGTTTATTGGCTTGGTAAATGTGCTAATGGGTAGAGCTACTCACTGGTATAAGAAAATCAAGAGGAAGATAAGGCTTATGAATGAGAATAATGAGTTTATTTTGGGGCATGTTGACTATGGGATCCCTTTCAAAATGGGAGAAGATTAGTAAGAAGTTGGAAGGTAAAAGTACAAATATTGAGCTCAAATTAGTTCATTTGTAAGAAACAAATTAGCCTAGCTACTTAACTCAGCAAGGGAATTAATAAAGGGAATTAAGTGTTTATGAAATCATTGGAAAGGCTGGAGGAGCAGGATCTAAGTTGGATTTTTAGGAATATTGCCCAGAAAATGGCTGTCAAAATTATGTGCCAGGAAAGCTACAGTTGCCATAATAATTAGGAGGCTCTATTAAGTAACTGGGAAGCAACCAAAGTGGTGCTGCAACTGTCTTTTACCATATAAGAAGATAGTGACTGAATACTAGAAAACTGCTGTGGAGAACTCCAGTGCTTCCATGATTGTGCTTTCCAGCAGTGATAATCAAAAGTGGCAAATAAATGGTCTTAGCCTCACTTTTCCTTTCAAAACTTACATATTTTCTTGATTATAATGGTGGTTGCACAGCTGTGTGTATGAACTAAAAGTCATTGAATTATATACTTTCAATGGATGAAATCTATAGTGTGTGAGTAATATTTCAATAAATATTTTTAAATCTTACATATTTTCTAATTGGAAAAACTTATTCTGTACCCAGAAACCTAGCTGCAAGGGAGTCTGGACAATGTCATCTTTAACTTTTCAGCTTCTACTATATGGGAAGACATAACAGAAAGATATTAAGGTAAATGTGAAGCAAACCAATCTTTGATTTCTACAGGCAGTGGATGAAATTTTCCAGCAAGAACTTATCATAAAGGAGGGGATGGGAAAGGGCAAACAAAGATCTAGAATGCTAGTACTTCAACAAAAGAAAAAAATTAAAGAAAAACTGGTAAGTGAAGAACCAAAAAAAACCCACACTATCTTGTAAACCAAAAGTAGAGATTAAAAAGAGAGGAAAAGCATAGAAGAAATGAACTAGAACCAGTTCTTAAGCAGGTGGACTGGGAAAGTAACTTAACCTTTTTGAGTCTCTATTTCTTCATATTTAAATGGAGGTGATAACAATGCTTTAAATGGGTGGTGATCATTATTATACTCACTTAACTGTTTTCTTGAAAATCAAATGGACACTGCAGTTAAAACTGAATTGAAAACTACATATCATTCAATCATTGTTATTTGTGGCTATTTTTAAAAGAAATGTGTAGCCTCTACTACCAATATATCCCTTAAGATTAAAACATTTTATGAATATCTAACTGAACAAAAAGTTCAGTCCTCCCACATGAATTTAACCATTTTATCTCAAAGAAATAAAGAATGACTGCTCACAGGTTTGTTCATGAAGACTGTCATAAAGCAGTCTTCTCAGCCAACATCTTACTGCAAAGTTCCGAGAATTGATTGACGAATATAAACTAACTTTTTCCCACAACAGTTCTACACAGCCATGATTAGGTGAAAGACACAGGTTCACAAAGCTAGCAGACACATGGAGCCTGGCTCCCACTCTCACACTCAACCCCTTTGGTCCCATCATACCCCTTCCTGCTATCTCATTTACCAACTCTCAAATATCGACAGCCTGTGTGCTTAGGAGTGGGATTCCAATCATCCCACTTCTTAAGGCACTCAGTTGCATTTGTAACACACCAGCTGTTTCTGAGAACACATTCTTAATATAGGAACAGCAAGAAATTCTGCTATAGCTGTCCCAAGCTATACTAAAGTGCTATCATGGCAGTAACAAACATCTTGAGAAAGAATAAAAATCAAAACTGAATCTGTAGGGAACTTGCCTAGTATCTCCCTCACAATGTCCCTTTCTCCCTGGGTTGGCTCTCATCACAGAATGCAGACTTATGAAAACAGGGTCAGGTAAAGTGGGATTTGGCCACAGTATAACATGGTATAGAAAAATCACATAAATCTCAAGCAATATGTCCATGGGGAAGAAAAATCAACAGGGGGTTCATAACTGATTGTACAGTTTGTGTGTCAGAAGTCCTGTATACGATGGCCATAATGCATTTGCTATTTCAAAGGCCCATGTTATGAAAAGCAAAATATAATGGATTTTCAAGTCTAGAAATATGGATTTTTCCAGTATAGATAATCAGAAAGCACCATTCATCATTAGGATGACTTGACATTTGTTGATCTTTCATTATGGGAAATATGGTATTTAAGAACCTGGACTTTGGAGCCAGGCTGTCTTGGATTATTGGATTCCTGGATTTGCCAATTTCTAACTATGTAAATTTAAGCAAGTTACATGACCTCTCAGACCTCAATTTCTTTATCTTTAAAGGAAATAATTCATGTAAAGTGCTTAGCACCGTGTTTGGCTCACATTAAGCCTACTATAAATGCAAACTCTTATTATTCATACCTGCCTTAAGAGTACTGTAATATTTTTAAACCACTTTATTTATTTATTTATGGCATATGAGTGAAGAGGAGATGCTCTTCTTAAGATTACTAATGTTCTAAATTGAATTGAAAGGTGGCAAAGCATGTTTAATTTAATCCTACTTTCTCCTGTTGAACACTAACTTTGTGTTGTTTGCAAATTTGCACATCATTCTCGGGGGTGGGTGGTTTATCCAAACTGATGACCCTGCCTGTCTTTTTAGGCAAGGTGAATGAATGTCTTCAACTAAAACAAAACAAATAGGAATGAGATTCCTGAACTGTTTTTAACCAAAATAAAAATTTCTGATTTTAATGTGTTTTTAGCAACTTTGACTTCTATCATCTTTGTATGAGCTAAATGCTAAACCAGTAAGGTAGTCCATTAAAGTTTCTTTGCTGAATTTGGTTGGAGTAAAATATTGATTAAGTTGATTACTCTAATAATGAGGTACTGTTTATTTTCAGTTAAACTGAGAGTTATCTTTTAAAAGTTGCTCTTTTGGTTGAATATATGAGATCTCAAAAATTTGAATAACTTAGGTCATTTGCTTCATTCTCCTAAGATTTTCTCAATTTTCAGAAATTAAGAAAATTTGAAATGTACAAATTCCCATCTCTTGAAGTATTTTAATCTCTGCTCCAACATAAAATAGTGTTCTCTTACTGGCCCTTGACCCAGCTAGCCTTGCTGTCTCTTCTCCATCTGGGTGTGGAAATCCACAAGGAGCTGCTTTGCTTTCTAAAAGCAGGACCAAGCTCCTCGGGGCATTCACTTCTGGCTGAGCATGATCTGAGAATTGGCCTATCTCCTGGGCCCACCTCAGAAGGAAAAAATGGCCTAGGCTTCCACCAAGAGAGAAGGTCCCCTCAGATTACACAGATCCTAGAAGGACTCCAGATACAATTTCCACTTAGTCACAGATATTAAGAGAATGTCATAGAAAGAATACCTTGAAATTACAATTAATATAGACCTTCAGATCAATTCCACAATGTACTCCCAGCCCTTTGGAAGAGGGGTGCTTCTCCCTCCCTTACTTCTGGCACTTTCTATCACTTTGATTTATTATTTATCAAACTGCTTGACTGTATTCACAACACTTACCAGTTTTAAAAATTATTTATTAATTTCGTTTACTTTTCAAATTATTGGCTTTCCCTATTAGAATGTAAGCACCATAAAAGCAGGGTCCTACTTTATCATACTCTCCACTGCCTCTATCCCTAACATTTAGAACACTGCCTGGCACAATCCAGGCAGGAAATACACATTTTTAAATGAATGAACATTCATTCATTTACCTGGATAAACTGGAATGGTTTACTTTTTATTACCTGAAACAGCTTAAGAGTGGAATAAATTTAAAAATTTCATATTTAAAGAAAATGACATTTTTTCTAATGCAACATTAGAAACAATACTCTAGAAGGTCATGGTATGCAAATGAGCTACTGAAACAAAAATATTTTGTGTCCTTTCCATGGTTCAGAATACCGAGCCCCCAAAAAGAGATGTGTTAATTAGGAGACGTCACAAGGATTGCTAAGACATATAACTCCAAAACTCTCAGTGGTTTGACATGGTAAGAGTTTTTTTTCTCACCCATATCAGAAGGTAACATGGGATGGAGGCGTGCATTGGAGTAGGCTAGGGGAGAAGGGCACTGTGAATTCTCTGCTCCACACCATCATTCAGGGACCAGGTGTCTTAGTCAGGTGAGACCACATCCATTAGGGCCAGATGCTCTAGCTGGTGGGAAGGGAAAGCACGCCTTGTGCAGGACTTGACACCAGACCTGGAGACTGACAAAAATATAATGGTGTGGCTCCACTTAACTGCAAGGGAAGCTGGGAAAAGAGCTTCTAGAAGGCAAAGGAAAGAGGGTTTGAGGAGTCAACTGGGGTGCTGGACTTTTACTGATGCTCACCTTGACATTTACTCTTTGGCCCTCCTTAAGGAAAAATTTTCCTTGAAGACCCTGAAGCTTGTGGCTGATCTTTCAGGGGCCTTCAATTTTTAAAAAGTAATTAATTTACCCTGAGTGAAAGGTTAACATTTAAAGGGTCATTGATGTGTTTTAGTGTCCCAGATCATGTTTAACCATTAAGTCCAGTACCAATTAAAACATTATTTATGGAACTTGTAACTACGGACACTCTGAAATGATGGTGCCAGGGGAGGGGCAAGGTGACTACTGATGTCAGAAAATATCATGTTCTTTCAGGCTCTGAGATTATCACTGGCCTTTGGAGGACACAGTCTCCTGAACAGTAAGCAAATTTTCATTATTAATGAACCACCTTTAACTCTATAGATAAGCATAGGTTTCTGTGCAGTGATTCAGACATGTCCTTCCTCACCTTGTAAATATACTGACTGACCTGAACAGCTCACAGTGAGAGCCAGGAGCCCCTCTGGCACCTTAGACAGCAGAGCACAACAAGAACTGGAGGGTGAAGAAGCAAATTAGTGTCTCAGCAAATCGCTATCCTTAGGGAAGAGAGAGCAACACAGACATGTGAGGAATAGGGAATTGAACTCAGACTTGATCTTTGAGGACAGGGACAGCACACCTGGAAGAAGGACAGGGAAGCCTTCGGATCTCCATGTTCCAGAGTCCATGCTGGAGGCAAGCTCTACACAACAAAACCCGCTCAACATTTCAAGTGCTCGACAGTCGCTTCTGTTTCAGAAAGTAATTTTGTTGTGATTTTGCCTCCTAAGTGGGTAAGGAGCTGAGTGGCAGCAGCCAGCCCCTCGAGGAAACTGAATTCCCACTGGAGGGTGATCAAGATTGGCACCTTGCAGGGAAGAGGGCACCTCCTCTCACTCTGCGTGGGGCCCTGCAGGCACCATTTGATGAACCCCCTTAGGGCTCAGCTTAATGCTGATTCTACCCTGCCTGAGCAAAGATGCACCAAATTTTATGTGAAATGGATAAACAAGAAAGGCAAACGTTTGTAGGGAGCTTCTGTGTTTACTAACAGTAACCCATTACCTCATTCCAGCCAGAGGGTCTTGTGTTTTCCAATCTCCTTGAAACACAGTCTAGTTTCTCTGCCTCAGATTTGATCTCTCTGTCATGTCTACTGTCGGGGGTGTGGCGGCTGGACTTCTGTTATACAGAGCCTCTTGGAACTACACATTGAAATGACCGTGTCCTCCCAACACCCCCCAGATCTTCAGGAGACTGAAGTATTATGTGGTTGGGAGCAGGTAGGCAGTGAGAGGCTGAGGCTTGTGCAGTCAGCCTGCATCTTTTCAGTGCTGCAGTGCAGAGAGGGCATGCAGTTACTGGGGTAGCCAACCTCTACAGCCCCTGACATTCTTTGCTCCTCTAGGAGACAGTAATACATTACAGGTGTTATAACTTTTCCTCAGAATCGGACTGCCTGGGGAACTGTAAATCTAAATCATGGCTGCCCTCAGGAAACCTGTGGGCCTGTAAACACAGTGAAATGAGTGAGATGAAAGCATCCAAGGGAGAAAATGAATTTCAGGCATCCCACTGAAGTCTATTTCATTTTTACAGTCTGGTCACCCCCCCCTGTGGTAGGGGCAGCACCTGGGAGGAACAGGCTGCCTCCTGACTGACAGCTGACAAGGGAGGCTTCTCCTGGAAGCCTTGGCTCTGGGGCCTAATCAAGAGGCAAGAGTTGCCGCAGATTCTGAGCTCCCTGGCACCACTCACAGTGCCACCTTACATGCCGCCAAGACCATGGCAGGTTTTCTTTTTGGGACTTTGGGCTTGCCTGAACAGGCATTTGTAATCGAGGCCATTCTTGAAACCAAAGCGGAACAGAGTGTTTGCAGAGGATGTGAAAGAGAGAAGAGACGGAAAGGTAAGGGGGGAAACGAGAGAAAGAGAAAGGACCAGAGGCAGCTCCCCAGAGAGTTCCCACAGGCTGGTGTTTCGCGTGCAGAGTGCCAAGCACCCGCAAAAGGTGGCAGGTGGCCAGGACAAAACGTCTCAGAGCAGTGAGCGCATCACCTTGGATTTGAGCACGCATAAAGCAAGACCTAGGAAGTCATTAAATAATAATATTTTTAGTGCAACGACCTGAATGTCACAACAGGCAAACCAAATTCTTCCACTACAAATGGGGAAGAGAACTCAAGAGCTGCCACCTGGGAAAATGACACTCTCAAGGGGGAAAACATTTGGGCCCTACTTCCCTCTGATTTTTATTAGTGCTAATTTTTCACATAAATCCAACCATATTGCCTCTGCACCATGGACTATTGATTGATTGACTAAATGGTTAACCAAAGTCAATAAAAAAAGAGATTAGCTATGTGTCACCCCCTACGATGGGTGGGTGAAATGCCAAATGTTTTTAATAATGAACCTGAAGTCTCTTTTCCTGTTTCCGTGGAATTCTACAAAGGCATTTGAAAGTGATTTTCAAATTCTTAGTAAACTTCCCAAACTCACATTTTCATGCTTTGGCAATGAGTGCAAAACTGTGAAGGCCTGTTTTTAGAAAATCACCTAGACTAGTTTGTAGTGTAAATAATATTTTAAAGCGTTGGAAATCACACCTTGATTTTTCAACTTCCAGATTGTTGCTGTAGAGACAGTAGAGTGTAATGGATACGAGCCTAGATTCTGGAGCCAGACTGCCTTGGATCAAATCTCTGCTTTTCCACTTTCTAGATGTGTGTTCTTTGTCAAGTATCTTAACATATCTGTGCTTCAGTTTTTTCCTCTGTCAAATGGGTATAATAATAGTATCGTCCTCAATGAGTTAAAACATAAAATGTATGCATGCAGGAAAAAGCCTGGTATATAATAAGCAATAAAATTTTCCATTCATATTGGAAGTGAAATTTCTAAACATTTTTATTATGCTTTTCAATAATACTAATATTGTCTAATTATGATAGAGGGCTTTTTATCCAAGCAAATGTTTTCTGCTTAACAATTCTGCTAGGAAATAGGTACAGATAGGCTTCAGTTTTGCCTTATCAGCAGTGAAGTTTCTTCATTGCTGGGAGAAAGTTCACTAATTCCTGAATGAAAGGATTTCTGTGGATCCTCCATGCTGAAGCTTCCTCAGACGGCTGCCGGTGACTTCAGTGGCTCTCTCCTTCATCCCCCAACATCTCCCGGTCCAGAACAGAGCTCATCTCATGTCGGAATGTGAACCGATTCCCTAGCACGCAAAATGGCAGAAATCTCATCTGGTATGCCTTTAAATTCCCAAAACCTTCCTTGGACAGCAGGAAAGGGAAGAAAGTTACTGGAGGAA
>CAUYRH010160880.1:0-13925 GCA_963574655.1 Perodicticus potto
AGCATTGTGGTGGGTGCCTGTAGTCCCAGCTACTTGGGAGGTGGAGGCAGGAGACCCGTTTGAGCCCAGGAATTGGAGGTTGCTGTAAGCTGTGATGCCACAGTACTCTACCCAGGGTGACAGCTTGAGGCTCTGTCTCAAAAAAAGAAAAGAAAAGAAAAGAAAAGTATGAAACCTCTATAAAGAATAGAGAAACCTCTATAAATTCAGTAAAGAAAATTATGAAACCTTAAGAAAGGAGATAGTAGAGGACTTTAATAAATGGAAGAATATACCATGCTCATGGCTGGGAAGAATCAACATTGTTAAAATGTCTTTTCTGGCTTTAATGAATGATTTTATTTGATTCTGTTTTCTCTCCTTTGTTAGCAGACCAGTTATACTTCTTTAAAATTTTTTTTAGAAAATAACTAAAAGAGTGGAGTTGGAATGTTCTTAACACAAAGAAAGGTTAAATGCTCGAGGTGATGGATACCCTGATTACACTGATTTGATTAATTCACAGTGTATGCTTGTATCAAAACACTGTCTGTACCCTAAAAAGACATATGTAGTACAGCTATCACATACTTATAATAATTTAAAATAAAAATTAAAAAAATTATTTTTAGTGTTGTCCTAGAGTTTTCAACATACATTTAGAACAAATCTAAGTCTGCTTTCAAGTAATGCTATGTTGCTTCCTGGGCAGTCCAGATCTCTTTCTCCCAACTCTTATGTAACACTGCTATCATTTAATGAGCTTATTCATATGCTATAACCATCTGGCACATGGTTGCTATTATCACTTTGAACCAATGGTGATCTACTGGATGAATTAAGAATAAGAAAAATAAAATATTTTCTTTTACCTCCATTTACTCCTTTCTCTGACACTCTCTTTATGTAGTCTGAGTTTCTGACCTATATAATTTTCCTTCTCTCTGAAGAACTTCTTGTAATATTTGTTGACAGGTAGTTCTACTGATGACAAATTCTCTCAATTTTTGAGAAAATTTTATTTCTCCTTTACTTTTTTTTTAGTCAATATGCAAATTTATTGGCCTATTTTACATTCTTTTGTTTCATGCTTGGTCTTTGAAATCCTGTGTGTGTGTGTGTGTGTATATATATATATATATATATATTATATATATATATATATTTTTTTTTTTTTTTTATTGTTCGGGATTCATTGAGGGTACAAGAAACCAGGTTACATTGATTGCACTTGTTGGGTAAAGTCCCTCTTACAATCGTGTTTTGCCCCCAAAAGGTGTGGCACACACCAAGACCCCACCCCCCTCGCTCCTTCCCTGTCTCTGCTCTTCCTTTCCCCACCCCTCCCTCATTCTTTCTCTCTCTGCTCTCCTATTTATCCTTTACTTTTGAAGGACGATTTCATTGGAGAGAGAATTTTAGTTTAATGTCTTTTTTCTTTCAATACTTTAAATATTTCCCTCCATTTTATTTTTGCGTTCATGGTTTCTGATGAGAAATCCAATGTAATTTGTATCTTTGCTCATGTATAGGTAGGGGTTTTCCCCTTCTTCTGACTTTTTTTCAACGTTTTCTCTTTGTTTTTTGGCAGTTTGACTATAACATGCTTAGGCATAGTTTTTGGTATTGACCCTGGTTGGTATTCTTTGAGCTTTCTGGGTCTTTGGTTTGGTGCCTGTTGTTCATTTTAGAAAATTCTCAATCATTATTACTTTGAAGAGATTCAGACTATGTGACCCCAAAGTATGTCACTTTGGAATAAGGGTTATTTTGAGCTGAAGGCAATTGAGAAGTAGATACATGAAAAACCCAGTTTACCCCGCTTTCTTCCAAGAAGAGCAGGAAGATTTTTAAGCAATGATTCTTAATCGCTGGAAGCAACTGGAGACGCTTATCAGCTTGGATACGGCACCAGAGGGACCTGCTAAAACAACTCTCATCTTTTATCAGTTTCCTTTTTGTATATTTACCTTCCCATTGTTTACTGCCCCTAAAAGCCTAAAACATTTTTCTTTGTCTTATAACTTTTCTGTGGGTCAGAGCTAGAGTAAGCTGGCATCCCTGAGATCTCGTGTGGTTTTGGCCCATGTCTCAGCATCTCTGCCCTGATCCCTGCCTAACGTGGCAGTGCCGGGAGGGGTTTGAAATGTCCAGCAGGGTAGATGAGAAAATAGCCTGGGGAATGGCTAGATAGAGATCAGCAGCTTAGAGATAGGATACAAATAAAGCCAGAAAGTAACTGATAACTACTCTGTAGATACCTTGCAACTGTGACTATTTGACCTGTAGGCTGTAACCTTCCCTCATTAGATCTTCCCCAAAGTATTCTTTGATCTTTAGTGCCCCCTGTTCTTTAGCCCAATAGCTTTAGTTTAGTGTCCCCCTGTTCTTCAGCCCAATAGCTTTCTTCATGAACAAAGAACTGCCTGTTTAATTGAAACATAAAACTGTTACCTTTTCACTTTTTGCCTTATGTGTACATGCCCTCAAATCCCTAATAAAAAGGCCTTGAAAGTCGGGAAGGCACCTGTTAGGCTCGCTTAGTGGCTGATACGGTGTTGTCTCTCACAGGACAAAACACTGTGTGGTGTGTAAATTTCACGGTGCCTTCTCTCCTTTTTTCTGCCAGACCCCGGGGCAGGTGGTTAAAGCCCCCGGATAGAGGGACTCTCAGTCCATCATGCTGAGCCTTGATTCTTGGGTCACAACACTTTTCTACAAATGTATTGTTTCTTTGTTAAGATGCGATAAAAGCCCAAGTTCTAACCACCCTTCTGAGCCCCTCATCACTGCGTGTATGTGGGTATCATGTACTGTTACATTCTGCTTTTTCCCCCCTCTAATCTGTCTTCTATAAGGCTAATTTGCAAGCCCCAGATGGAGAACCAAAGAGAGTAAAGTAAAAAGTCGTCTTCTTCTCCTATGACCTCAGGCCTGGTTTTAAATCCTATTCTTGCCACCTACTAGAGAAATGATCCCGGGAAAAGGATTTCATTTCTTTGAGCCTTAGTATCCTTAACTATGTCACAGAAAATGACTGCTATGTCTTATAGGATGCGGTGAGGCCACAAAGAGCTCATGCCTTACACAGTGCCTGGCACAGAGTGGTGATACGCCCTGGTGGTTAGTGGGAGTCATGACATAGAGAGAAGTTAGCAGGCAAGACAATGGACCTTGGACATCAGGCCCACAAGACAAAGGCAATTCCACTTTCCTAGCTGGTATATTGAAACCACTCTTGTCCTTCCTTGACTAATGAGGAATTCATGGAAGGGGGTAGAGGAGCAGGGGCCCAAGGCCAAAGTGAGTCCCAGAATTGACAGAACTTCCTAGAATCCAGACATCGTGAATCTGCCCCAGTCAGTTGCTAGCCCATTAGTAAACCACAGGTTCTTCCACTACCCTCAATCATGTCCTGATGTATCCTGAATAGTCTTTCATAACATAGAAGTTTGACTAAGGCAGGGATTAGTCCATCCTGCTCTAGGCTCAGAACTGGCCTTGGAAAGGCCATCTCCATGGCCAACAGTGTTCTAATGTAGTCTAGCCTGAAGATCTTAGGGGCCTGCCTGAAGCTTTCAGCCTGAATCTCCTTGGCTCCCACCCTGAGACTATAAAATCCCTGAGGCTTTACAGTTGCTACTCCAAGGAGAAGAGCTTTACTCATTTGCAAGGACAGCAGCAGAAAATCCTTGCATAGAAAGGAAGGAAGTTTAATTCATTGCGGAAGCAAAGATAAAGAAGAAATGAAAATAGAAACAGTTTGAAAATGTTCAACAAAAGAGCCAACATACCCTGCCTTCAACGCACCAGCTTTACAATGTGACCATTAACAAATGCTCAGATAGGACTTCTGGCCAAGATAGGGACCAGATTTACTAACCACCTGAAACAACCACAACCCCATGACACTGGCATGCCATTCCATTTGCCCAAGAGAAATCAAAGTATATGTCCCTGTACATTCTAGAACATGAATGTTTATATTAGCTTTCTTTTTTTATCAGTCTTTCCTGGAACACAATAAATTAGCTTTTTAGTAATAAACAAAAAATGGAAACAACTCAAATGTCCATCAGGAAGTGCATGGATAAACAAATGTGTGGTACATCCACGCAATGGAATGTTCCTTAGCAATAAAAAGGGGTGAACTATTGGCCCATGCAATAACATGGATGAATTTACAACGTGGAATAAAAGAAGCGAGACAAAAATAGGTTCGGTACTATAGGATTCCTTTTATAGGAAAGGCTTGAAAATGAAAACTAACCATAGTGACAGAAAGCAGATCAGTGGTTGCCTGGGAGTGGTACACAGGATGGGGCTAGAGGAATGACTAGGGTAACAACCGGACGGGGGAAGCTTCAGTGGGCCATGCATATGTTTGACTCATTATCCCAATTTTTTGTGATGATTTCACTGGTATGCCCTTGTTTCAAAACTTACCCAACTGTAGACCTTAAATATGTATAGTTTACTATAGGACAATGGTAGGTACCTCAACAGACTGTTAAAAATATTGTTCTTGCAAAAAAGTTATTCTTCTTGAAACACTGTTTTCCTTTTCCTATTTATATATATGTGTGTGTGTATATATATATATCTTCCTTCTTATGTAATGTTGCCTTTTTCTATTTTCCACTTTCTAAAAATATTCAGTTTTACAAGTGACCAAGGAAATTATAAACTAAAACAAAAATTATATACCAATCTCCACATGTACGGAAAACCTTCACAAACATGAAATGTCAAAGTAGATTTCGAGAAATAGACAGTCTCCTACACTCACATACACTTTTTCTGGGTGTTAAAATTGGTTGACATTTCTGAGGACAATTTGCTAATAAGTATTAAAAGCTTTAAAACATGCCTAACATGTTGATCTGGTCCATTTTAGGAATTAGTTCTGAGGATACCGCCTATCTCAGGATGTGAGAAAGACAACCTCAAGAGAATTCATTTCGTGGCTTGGCACCTGTGGCTTAATGGGCTAAGGCATCTGCCACATACAACTGAGCTGGCGGGTTCGAATCCAGCCCAGGCCCGCCAAACAACAATGACGGCAGCAACCAAAAAATGGCTGGGTGTTGTTGTGGGCGTCTGTAGTCCCAGCTACTTGGGAGGCAGAGGCAAGAGACTCGCTAGAGCCCAGGAATTGGAGGTTGCTGTGAGCTGTGATGCCATGGCACTCTATCCAGGGTGACAGCTTGAGGCTCTGTCTCAAAAAAAAAAAAAAGCATTCATTTAAGTCCTATTAATATCTGTAACAAAATCACAAATAATCTGTACATCAAACAACATGAGATTGGTGAAATGTTAAATAATGTGGTCATGCAGACATAATTTGCCAGAAACAAACATGGAGATGGTTTGGGTGCCAGGGGTTGACCAGGACTCAGCCCCTGTGACAGGGACCAGGTAGAGCCAGGACTGGCCAAGGGGACAGTGATGCAGGTCTGGCAAAGCCTCAGCCAACCCAAGAGGTCCAGGTTGAAAGCCATTTGATACAAGTAAGGTCACAGGCCAGGTGGTCCTCTGCTGCTGGGCCATCCTGAAGGAGCAGAGAGCTGAAGGGGTCAGCTGACCACCCATTTCTCCACCAATGACATCTGGACCTCAAGTATTTCCTTATGCACCACCATCCTAAAATCTTACTCCCACACCCCTACCCCACTTCTTTTGTTTCTTATGCTTTCTCTTCTGCTTCTTTTGTCTCAGAGTTAGTCTTTTTATGAAGTGTTTATTGTAAAAGTTATTTGTAGAGCTCTCTGGAGAGAAAATGCTATCGAAATTTAATTAATGGGAAAGACAGTAAGTAAATAAATAAAATGAGATTCTGGAGAGAATTCAGTGCATGGGAATTACAACCATATTCACCGGAGCTTGAGTTTGATGGTCCGGAAATTGGCTGACAGTAGAAAAACAAACCCTGGGAGTGCCTCTTTCCCCGGCACTCATGGGATGAGCTGTTCAAATGAAGAGTAGGGTTTTCTCTCTGGGTTAGAAGACATTGCACTGGGTTTCTGCATGCTGTCATTCTCTTGTCTGGATGTGGCTGGAAGCCCAGGATATGAGAGTGTGTGTGTGCATAGGAGGTGTTTATTGCCAGGACCAAGGACACAGGACAGCACACTCTCCTTTCTGCCTGAAAAGAGGCAGAGGTGGGGACTCCAGGACCAGCCAGCAGATGAAACATCTGCGAAGGAGGAACATTACTATAAACAGTAACATCAGAATTCTGGGTCAGAACACAAAAGCTAGAGCTCTTATAGAGAAGAGCTGATAATTACAGAAGAAGCTATCAGGCAAGCAGCCATTTCTGTCCAATCCCCATTAGAAGCTCATTATCAGGCAATGGGTCAAATGCACAACAGTGACTTGCCTGTTGAAAAAAGAAGTCAACAGCCTGTATAAAAACTAGAAATTCTGGCCTAGCCAAATGTTAGCAAGAATGTAGGTCAGTGGTATTTATTTTGCTGGTGATAGTGTACATTGTTAAAACATTTTGGACAATTTGCCATTATCTAGTAGAGTTGATCATTTGCCCTCTTTTTACTACATCAACTCCCAGGATATACTTCTAGAGAAACCCTTGGATGTGTGCCCTGCAAATAATGCGGTACGATGCTCCTAATATCACTGTTTAGCAAATAGAAAAAAACTACAAATATCTCAGATGTCCACAAACTAATGAATAGATAAATAAAATGGGAGAGATTATTTGGCAATAAGGTGAAGCGTTAATACATTCTACCAACACGGATGACCCTTGAAAACATTATGCTGAGTGAAAGAAGTTGGGCTACATATTATATGATTCCATTTCTATGAAATGTCTAGAATAGACAAATCTATAGAGACAGAAAGTAGATTAGATGGCAAGGAGGTTGTTGGGGGCTGAATGAATGGGAGAGAAGTAGAGAGTCACTGCTAATAGATGCATGAGGTTTCTTCTTGGCTGATGTAAATGCGCTAGAATTGATTGTCATTGTGGTTACTCAACTCTATGAAGATTCTAAAAACCATTGAGTTGTACAATTTAAATAAGGGACTTGCGTGGTAGGTGAATTATATCTCTATAAAGCCATTTATTTTAAAAAATGCAAATGTTCAAGAATAGGAAAAGTATACATAGTACTATATTTACATGCCAGAATATTATGCAAAAAAATGGAGAATGAACCAAAGTTGCATTTGTCAACGTAATTGAATGTGGGTGGCATTGGTGTAATGATGGTTGGTATTATAACACTGAGTGAAGAAAGCAAGTCCCAGAAAACTACACAGAGCATGATACTCCTTTTATAAAGTTCAAAAACAAAACAAAGCAAAGTGATACATTGTTTAGGTGAATATATATGTGATAAAGCAGCAAACGCAGGCGAAAAACCCCAAAGGAATAAATAAATCTGGTAGATAAAAATGGTCCCTCTGAGAGGAGGGGCAGGGAAAGGGCAGTGGTGACAGTGCACTGCCAATGACAAATTTTGATTAATCAAACTCTGTGCCCTGGGAAACCAAAAGTGTTATTATTAACAGTAATAGTGTATTAGCGTGGGCGAGGGACTGTGCTGATCATCTTCCATGCAGTATCTTGCTGCATTTTCACAAGAACACTGTGAAATGGGGTCTATTGCTGCACCCCTGTGCTTGCCACACAGGTGGCAAGTGGTGGGGCTCAGCCCTGGCTCCGTGTCCCTCAGCCCCCGGAGCTCCTGCGGTCTCTCCACCCTATACTGAGTACCCCAAATCCCAACCCCACTCACACACCCAAGATAGTAGCTGAGACTGTGCTTGGGTCCCTGAGGCCGCCAGCACCACCAGTGGACCTGGGTTAGCTGTGGGCATACAGTACAAAGGCATTTCCTGGTAGGCCACTGCCTGAGTCAACAAGAATGGCTGCCATTTTGGAAAATGAATTACTGTGAGAACAGAGCATCCTCTGGAAAAGGGGAAGTTGGGCGCAGGAAGGGCAAAGCCTCTGCACCCAGTGAGTATGAATGAGGCTGAATGCTGACAGTCATGGCCTGCCATTAGAGGTGCTTCCACATAGCCCAGTCCAGGGTCATGGTCCTGAGCATCATGATCTGCTTGCTGCCTTTAGCCTCGGCTTATCCTATTAACATTTGCCTTACTCTATCCTGAATTCAGTGAAGAGTTCCGTGGCATCCGCTGAGCCATCCTCTGCATGAAAGCTCACCTTGGCATCCTCTTCATTCTTGCCTTGGTGAGAAGGTGCTCAACTAGTCTGCAATTCTCACCCACATGGGACAAGGACTTGATAGGAAGCTTCAGTGAGTGCTAGTGGTCTCCTCAGCAGCAGTTTGGGGCTTTATTGTTATAAAATCCTCTGGCTGGATCAGAAGATCAGTCAGGATCGGTGAGAGGTAAGGTAGGGAGTGGTTGGAGTGAAGATTTCTTTCTAGCCTTTCCACCTGCATCTCTAAAGATCAATTCAGCGTTTCATGCTAGTTCTCAACCCACACACCTCTTGATCTACTTTATTTTCTGTTTTGGAAGGAAAGCAGAAGGGCTTTTGTATAACATTTCAGGAAACAGGCATGGATAGGCCCTGAGGGTGCTGTCCCTGGAATAGTTGCTTTGCTGTATCCCACTATGTTTCAAAAGCAGTGTTCGATCTTTGATGGTGGGGTGATGCTTTGGGGACAGACAGAGAGATGTCCTTAAAGACACTGAGAGACCAGCTCACAGTCTCCAAAGGGAAGACTTTGAGCCAGGGTCCAAGTGAGATTCACCAAGTATACAAAATAAAAGACCAGTTCTTACCCCGGAGAAACTTGTATTACAGCCAGTCATGACACAGCTTGACTTGCTTTCACATCCCTGGGGAGGGGGCTCTGCTAGCCCAAAAGCAGAACTCTGGACTTCAGAGCTAAGGAAACATTCCCATGAAGTACAAAGCACTATTTTCTTCCTTTTATACCATCTCTGAGCCATTACTGTTGTTTTGTCTTTGGTACTTGAGTTTAGAAAATAGAGTCAGGTGGAGTTTGGTGTAGGTCTTCACCCTTTAGGAAAGGGCTCTATGCAACTAAGTGTGCAGTGTCCTGATGCCTCTGCAAAGCAGCAGTAGTGCCAGCGGTCTTGATAATTGAGATGTTTCTGTGAGCTGGCTTGGGCACTGGATAAAGGCCCTGGAGTTCCTCTCATATGTCTGGACTCTGGAGGATGAACTGAGTTTGTGTGGCATGAAGGCCAAGTCCTTCCTGCCAGCCAAAGCCAGATTGGGGTTGGAGTGGCTCACATATGTGAAGGCTTTGAAATGAAGAGGATGTGATCTCAGGGAGACAGATGCTGCTTGCCTTGCCTAATTATCCATTTTGAAAGAGAGTGTATCATCCTGAGTGCTGGAAGAGCTTCTGTGTTGAGGGAATTCTTCTCCTTCGTCCCTAGGCACTGGCAGGTGCCACCAAGCCTCAACAGCTGCAGCAGCCTGAGCCCAGCAGTCTACCTGGGTTAATAAAAGAAGCCCTTCAAGCTCTTCAGCCAGAAATTGGTGTCGCAGTCACAGGTTTCCATAGCAACCTTTTACACTAAAAGAAGGACATTTGTAAATATGCATTTTGCAGGTCTCCTTTTTTTTTATTCAAAATAATAGCCTTTTGAGAACAATTCACTTTGTCAGTTATATCCGGCTGCCGGAAGAGTAAAGAAACGGGAACTTCCCACTCGTCCCTCTCTGTTTCCTTGTGGGCCTCATTTCTCGGCTCACTGAAATCAATTGGCAAATGCACACCAAGCTCCCTTGGTGGGGCCAGGGCTGTGCAAGGTACTGCTGGGCCCATAGAAGAGGACAAGACACTGACACTGCGCTCAAATTGCTCAGAGAGAGCAGTTCAAGGCCACAAGGCACCACCAGTGCAATCTTGAAGGGACTGGGCACTGGCCAATGGGAGCAGATGGGTGTGCTGCAGGCGCCCTGCAAAGGAAGGACATACCTGGCTGGACCTCCTGCCCAATCACAGACCCTCACAGGGGCCTGACCAGTGGCGCAAACTGTCTTGATGTTTCCCTTACTGAATCTTCACCAGGGTGGGCCTTAGACTCACCTGTGCAGCTTTAAAATGCCCTTGTCCCATTCCCAGAGATTTTGACTTGCTAGGTCTCTGATGGTTCTTAGGCAGAGGTGGGGAACCTGTGGCCTTAAGACCAAATGTGACCTTCTGGGTCCTTAAGTAGGGCCTTTTGACTGAATCCAAGTTTTACAGAATGAATTCTTTTATTTATTATTTTTATTAGGACATTTTTATTCATCTTTTATATTCATATTTTATTTTTAAATTAAAATATTTAAAGTACCAAAGAATAAAATAAGTTTCAGTGAAACAGTCCTCTCAGTTTGATGGCATAATTAGAACATTAGTAAGCCATAAGAACTAAATTGACCGCTGTTAGTTCATGATTTAGTTCTAACATCCCCCACCTAACTGGTGTCACTACTACACAGGTTGGTTGGTGAGAGTTTATGGGAGTTGGGTACTACAGTCTGTCATCAGCTTTTGACAATGGTGCACCATATCTGTTGGAAGTGGAATTTACAAATAGTTGCACAACTGACAATATTTTTTTTGAGACAATCTCACTTTGTCACCCTCAGTAGAGTGCTATGACATCACAGCTCACACCAACCTTAAACTCTTTGGGTCGACTGATTCTCTTGCTCTAGCTTCCCCTGTAGCTGGGATACAGGCATCTGCCATAATGTGCGGCTATTTTTAGAAACAAGATCTCTCTCTGGTTCAGTCTGGTCTTGAACCTGTGAACTCAGGCAATCCACCCACCTCAGCCTCCTAGAGTGCTAGGATTATAGTATGAGCCACTGTTCTTGGCCTAATGGATTATATTTTTAAATTCTGTTTGCTTAATAACTATTCTGTCATAAAAGACCAAGAGAAAGCTAAAAGAAGAAAACAGATTTTTAAATGAGGATTGGGAATTAAAATATTATCTCATTTCTGCCTAACCTGAGATAATTTGCTTGCATTGTGATACTGCAACATCAACATTAAAGAAATTCAATGCTGGGCGGCATTGTGGCTCAATGGATAGGGGGTAGCCCCATATACAGAAGGTGGCGGGTTCAAACTCGGCCCTGGACAAACTGCAATAAAAAAATAGCCGGGCATTGTGGCGGGTGCTGTAGTCCCAGCTACTAGGGAGGCTGAGGCAAGAAAATCACCTAAGCCCAAGAGCTGGAGGTTGCTGTGAGCTGTGATGCCACAGTACTCTACTGAAGGTGACAAAGTGAAACTCTATCTCTAAAAAAACAAAAAAGAAAGAAAGAAAAAGAAATTCAATGCTCATCAGCATTATAACACTCATAAGGATCACAAATATTTTAAATTAGAGGGGGAGGCATGAAATGTTATATTGCAGAAATTAAAAGATAAAAAATAAAAGCAAAAGCAAAGACAATTTTTTTAAGCAGCAATGAGACCTGGAAATAATACCACTGAAGCAACTTATAAGGTAGCTGATATACTCAGGGGAAAAGGGAGGCAATTCACTGATGCAGAAATTGTGAAAGAATACATTGTTGAAGTTGTAGGATACTTAGACCCTGAAAACATTTAAAAGTATAAATAACTGCCTCTTTGAAAGAGAACCATAACTGACAGCAGCATGAATTAGCCTTCAACTTAATAGAAAAGTTTCATGCAATGCTTCAAAGGGAAAATATATATTATTCCATCACTTTGTATGAATCAACTGGTACTTCTGACTTGGCGAAGTTTTCATACTTCATTTGGGTCATAACAGAAGATTTTCTTTGCTATGAGGAGTTACTCACTTTGGGCATGGGGGGGTAGATAACTTGAACAACTTTCAAGATAAATGCCAAGGAGTTAGACTGAATTTGGTAAATTTAGCGAATATATGTAGAGATGGTGCACCGTCCATGTCAGGAAAACATGAAGAGTTTATTGCACAGATTAAAAAATGTATTAACAGATCCAGATGGTCTCATTTCTCTTTATTGTATCTTGTATCAGCAAAATATGTGCAAAAGCTACTATTTTATGGGACCCATTGCAACAAGTTACACATATTATGAACTATATTTGTGCAAATGCAACATGGTATCCTCAGTTTTGTAACATGTTCAAGTTGAATGATGACGTATTCAGTGGAGATTTGCTTTATCATTCTAAAGTGTGTTGGCTATTGCAAGGACAGGTGTTAGTCAAAATTTTATCTCTGCAAAAACAGATAATTAAATTTTATGAAGAACAGAATCATCAATAGGGGCGGCGCCCCTATTGTGGCTCAAAGGAGTAGGGCGCCGGCCCCATATGCTGGAGGTGGCGGGTTCAAACCCAGCCCCGGCCAAAAACTGCAAAAAAATAAATAAATAAAAAACATCAATGCAAATTAATTAAAAGAAGATTTGTATAGGAATGCAGCATTTCTGTATGATATCATGTCAAATCAAAACAACTTGAGTATCTCTTTGCAAGGTAAAACTAAGTCTACATATGATATGTGGCAGGAAATCCGAGCATTTTGAAAAAAGATGGCTTTTTTCCAAAGACTTCTTCTTCAAAAGGAAATATCAGATGAATGTTTTCCCCAGTTATCAATGTCTTTGCTGAGCAGTGACTGAGCAGTGACATTGCTGAGTACAACGAAAAGTTCAGCAACTTTGAGAATCAAGACATCACATTCAAATTAGCATTTCAGCCTTCCCTAGTTGATATTACCAAGACATCTAAAGAACTATGGATAGAATTGATTAAGATTTCAATAGATGACATTTTAAAGTCATTGTTTGAAAGATCCAATTGAGGGCAGCGCCTGTGGCTCAGTGGGTAGGGTGCAGGCCCCATATACTAAGGGTGGCAGGTTCAAACCTGGCCCCAGCCACACTGCAACAAACAAAAAAATGCTGGGTGTTCTGGCAGGTGCCTGTAGTCCCAGCGGCTCAGGAGGCTGAGGCAAGAGAATCACCTAAACCCAGGAGTTGGGGGTTGATGTGAGTTGTGTGATGCCACAGCCCTCTACCAAGGGCAATAAAGTGACACTCTGTCTCTACCAAAAAAAAAAAAAAAAAAGATCCAATTGAAACATGGAAAAATGCTGTAGAAAACCAACAGCTTCAGCAACATGCTTGACAAATACTTTCTTGCTTTTCAACCACTTATTGCTGTGAATCTACATTTTCCTACATAACCCAAATCAAGATGCCCTTAAGGTCACAAATGACTGATGCTCACTAGAGATTTGAAACAGCAACCAAATGCTCAAATGGTTTCCAACAAAAAGCAGACACAACAAAGTCATTAAAAAGTTAGGTAACTTTAGAATTAACAAATAGTTTTCACTTTTTTAAAATTGGTAGCTTCATAGAAGTTACATTTCTACAAAATAATGTACATTCAAGTCTATCTACTTGTAGTTTCTTGAATGCAGTCTTATTTGCAGTTTGCATTAAATTAATGCAACCTTCCAACGTGAAAAGGTGCCCCCTGCCCCATTCTTGGGTATCTGTATTTTTTCTTAATTTTATTTTTTAATTGACAAATAATAATTATATATATGTATGGGGTACATGATGTTTTAATGTATATAATGCAGAGAGATCAGATCAAGGTAATTAGTGTATCCATTATCTCAAACATTTATCATTTCTTTGTGTTTAGAACATTCAATATCATTTTACTAGCTATTTGAAACCATATGTGAACTAAAAATAACCCCCCCACCTCACTGACAGAATAGACCCCTCTTAGCCAAGAGCATCCCAGAAAAATCTTGAAACTAAGTTCCCAGCCATGATAAGATAGGAAGTTGGAGGCATCATTTTACTCCTCCTTTACTAATGGCCACCTTTCTAAGGGCCAGACCAGTGGTCTTTCCTGATAAAAGACCAGCAACTAAAGTGGTTTTAACAATCTATAGGGTTTTGTGTCCTTGTTTCACCTTTT
>CAUYRH010160883.1:0-11122 GCA_963574655.1 Perodicticus potto
GAGGATGTCTTATTTGGGTTGGGTTGTGCTGGGTTTCTAAAACTGTCTGCTATCTGAATTTCAGAATCTCTTGGCATGTCTGGAAAGTTCTCTTTCATAATCTCATAAAGAAGAGACTCTGTGCCTTGTGATGCTACTTCATCATTTTCAGGTATCCCTATAAGGCGAATATTGGTTTTCTTCAAGTTATCCCAGAGCTGTCTGAGAGAATGATCCATTTTTGCCTTCCATTCCTCTTCTTCTTTGGAAGTTTGGGAGCATTCCAAAGCTTTGTCTTCCATGTCAGAAATCCTTTCTTCTGCTTGTTCCATTCTGTTACTGAGGGATTCTACTGTACTTCTCAGATTTTTGAGGGCTGCAACTTCTTGTCTCAATGTGTCAAAATCTTTGGTCATTTTGTCTTTGAATTCGTTCAGTTCTTGAGACATCTTTTGGGTCATCTTTTTGATTACTGCTTGAAATTCTAATTCCATCTTTTCCTCCATTGCGCTGATGTTATTTGCTATCCAGACTCTGAATTCAACTTCTGACATCTCAGCCATTTGCTTATGCAAGGGATCTTGTGCTCTATCTACCTTGTCATTCCTTGGGGGAGTTGATCTACTCTGATTATTCATATTGCCAGAGTTTTTCTGTTGATTCTGCCTCATGATTATTTTTCACCATTGCCTATGACTGTCCTCCTAGTTGGGGAGGTGTCTCTCCCAGATCAGACCTGGCAGGATCACTCTGTTGTTTCTGGATCTTTGTAGGGAGTGACCCTGTGTGGCTCCTCTGGGACTGCCCCACCCAGGGAGTTCTGGCTGTGGGAGCAGCTCTGGAGTGTGGCGCCCAGATCAAACAGCAGCACTTGGGATGGGGCACCCGGTGGCCTTTGCAAAGGGAGCCCATGTCTTCAGCAGTCCCAGAGGGTGTGGATCAGAGCTGTGTGGGATGCCAGCACGCAGCAGGCCGTGGCCGGGCGGGCACAGATCGGCACCAGGCAGGAGTCCCAGCGGACTTCCCAGCCATTGCTGGTGGCAGGCCAAGGCCCAGTGGGGTGCCAATTGGCTGTGCCAGTGTCCCGGAGGAGTGAAGTTCCCGGCCTCTGTGGGCACTGGGCCTGGGGCACAGATCGGAGCTGGGCGCAGGTCCTGGCGGCTGGTGGGCCAAGGCAGGGCACAAATCGGCACCACACGGGAGACCCGTGGACTTCCTGGCCACTACTGGTGGCAGACCATGGGCCTGCAGAGTTCCTGGCTGCTGCAGGCGGTGGGCTGAGGCCCAGTGGGGCATGGATCAGAGCCACTCGGGTGTCCTGGTGGCTTCCCTGGTCTGAGGGCTGGTGGGGGCTCAGTTGGGCCCCGGAGTCTTTTACCTGGTGGGCTTCCTTTTCTAGCAGATATGGAGGGTGGGCGCTGCTCAAGTCCTCCCCCCTCAGTTTCTACAGAGGTCAGGCTTTTGGTGCATCAGGTAAGGGAGGAAGGGTGTCCTGGAAGTTCAGAATGGCAGAAAACTTTAGTTCAGTTTTTCTGCCTGAAGCTTGGTTTCTTGAAGTCACAGCTTGCCTCAGAGGAGACCTGCAGTTATCACTTCTCTCTCTCTCAGCTGGGCTCCCCGCCTTCAGCTCAATTGGGCAGTTTCTGGAGATTATCTTTCCTTTTGGACGGGAGCCTCTGTCGGAAGCTGCTTCCAGGCTGCCATCTTGCCCCTCCCCCCTGCCACCATACTGCTTTTTTTTCCTTGTTAAAGTGAACAATTCTAGCTAAGATTCTATTTTTACCTATTCTTCCTGTGATCTTTGAAAGAAGAGCTTGGGTTTAGAGGCAGACATATCTGGGTTTGAATCTTAATTCTCCTCTAACTGACTTAGGTGAAATTAAACAAATCATGTCCCTTCTCTGGGCCTGTTTTCTTATCTGTAAATTAGAGATAATAATCCAAATGCTGCAGTGTAAGTGTAAGGTTGAAGTTGTAAGGGGTCCACTAACATGTTGGAATCCCAGTAATTTACTAAATGGTAGTAATTATTAGTATGCAAAGCTGCTATGAGGTCATGGTTCAAGTTATCCAAATCTCAGAGTAGTTTTGGAGATCGTCAACAGTATCTTTCTTCATCACTGCTTTAAAATTAAGTTACAAAGGTTTCAGTGGTGATGTTATTTTCAGCAGATCCTGCCTAGAACTAGGAGGTGCTAATGGAATAGCTTTCTCTTTCCAAGGGTACTTACGATTGGTATCCTGAGAGGAATAAGTAAACAGATTAGGTGCAGGGTGGTTTTTTATAAGACTCTGGGTCACTTTTTAGCAACTCAGACAAACCAATTCATGCTGTCATAACTAACATTTCTAAAATGGCTAAACACCATAGATTTATTTTCTCTTATGAAAAGTTTGCTAAAGATCTAGGGAACTTTCTAGGGGACTTTCTAAGCCACTGGCTCTCCTTGTAATGATTCAATGATCCATGTGTGAGCAACCTCACACTCCTATAGCTAAACTATTTGGAAAATACAACCTTTTCGGTTGACAAGCCAGTGGAAGAGATCTGGGGGATTATGAACTGTCAATTGCTTTGGCCGAGAAGTGACACTTAACCGCTGCTATACACAATTCATTGGCTGTACTTAATCAAATGGCCTTGCCTAGTGACAGGGGAGGTGGGGAAATAGAACCCTTCCTTGTGTCCAGAAGAAAAAGAAAGGTCAATATGAGTGAGCACCAGAAGTTTGCCATGGTATAGGTCTCCATCAGACCTCTACCATAAATGAACAAAGACAGGGTAAGAAGGTCAAGTGTATGTAGGATGTACTAATCATCCATATACATTGAATTCCTTATTCTATAAAATCCTTTATGTGTTCTGCCTCCATGTTTTTGCTTATGTTGTCACATTGACCTAGAATGCATTTCCCTTCTATTTCTAAACATCCAAATTTTACCCCATTTCCAAGGCTTCAGCTTCTTTTTCCATCTCCTCTGTGTTTAAGTTTTTTTTTAATCTATTGCCTTATAGCACGTTATTCTCCTTTTCAGACCCCCTGGTATATATATTTTTTTACCCTATAATTTTTTGTTCAAACATTTGAGTGAGCCCAGTGCAGAGTCCTAAGAGGAACTTGTGGAATTTGGAATCATAGTTACAATCTTCTGAGGATCAGAAAGTACAGTTGTGTTCTTTATATGAATTAAATTTTCCCTGCCTTTTGAACTCATAATTTGGTTAGAAATCAAGAAGAGTATATGAACAGAGATGCAAATATAGCTTTACCAAGCCCCCAAGGAGAAGCTCTCCCCTGGATTTAATGACTATCACTTACGTAGGTTGGCTAATTTGTCCAGCTGGAGCATTTTTCTGCTCCATCCCTGGGACAGAGGACAGTTGACAGAGGCCAATTACTACTGGCCAGATGGGCCAAACAATGAGTCCCAGTTCTACATTGAGGTAGAAGCTCCTAACAATAGAAAAATTCTTTCAGAAAATACCATTGTGTACTCATCTGCTATAATCTGTATGCCTTTGTCCCCCCAAATTCATACATTGAAATCCTCACCTCCAAGGTGATGGTAACTAAAGGTGAGGCCTCTTGGGAAGCACTTTTATCATGAGAGTGGAACATTTATGATTGGGATTAATGCCCTTATAAAAGAAGTTGAAAGGAACTCATTTGTCTCTTCTGCCATATAAAAACACAGACAGAAGGTGCCATGATCTGGAAACCAGGAAGTGGGGCCTTAGCAGAACCTGACCATGCTTGGACTTCCTGGTCTCCAGAACTGTGGGAAATGATTTCTGTTATTTATAAAACACTCAATCTGATATATTTTATTACAGCAGCTCAAACCGACCAAGACATGTTCCATCTAAAACTTGGTTGTAGATTGCAGACAGAGCTGGTATCCAAGCAGCTCTGGTATCCAAGCTTGTAAAGTGGGCAGTATTCTTGGGTTTCTTATACTCTGAGAGTTAGATACAGAATACCAACTAGTGACGGTTGTCTCAATTCCTTTCTCAGGAGACAATATTCCTGAGAATATTCTCCCCTTTCCCTCAGATCCATCCACACAAAGGGGAGCCCCTGTTGCTCTTTTCCCCTATGAAACTGCCTTGTGCACAGCAAATGCATGAGCACGTGCAAACCTAGTGAAGCTTTCAGGACAAATGCGTGGTAGAGCAAACACCCATGGAACTCCCCCGAAAGCTAGGCACGATTCACATACTTTCTCTTACTTAATGTTCATAACAGCTCTGTAAGGTAGCTATTCCTGGCTCTATTTTGCTGAAAAAGAGATTAAGATCCAAAGAGCTAGCATCCCAAATTAAACAGACTGGATGGCACACTGGCCAGACAAACAGATGAACTCAACATCATTAGCCCAAATGATAGTAGTAGACCATTACATTTTGGACCCAACATTGTCCTGTATTAGACAAGTGGATATGGGCAAGCTGGACTCCAGAAACTGCCCACATATTGGACATCACTGAAAGTTCTACCCCACCATCAATGGGGTGCCTGCTTCTTTCAGAAGATAAATTAGAGTTTGAGTGAAGAGCTTACCATGTTTTCCATGATTTTAATAACAATCTTCTGAGCTGTTCAATGTCTCAAAAGGTACAGAGAATACGTGTACAGTGGAACCTCTGTTAAGTTGACCACCCAAGGGAGTGTAACAAACTGATCAACATCAGGAACCAGGCCTACTGTACTGATATGCATACGTGATATATGTTCAGTCTATGAAAATTAGGTCAACTTAAGGAGGTGGTCAGTGTAGGAAGGTGGTCAACTATGGAGGCTCTACTGTCTATTATCTCAGTTAAACCCTATTGTGCATAACCACATTATAGGTAAGCAGAAGTTAGATAGGAGGAAGCTGTGGCTCAGAGCAGGTTAAAGGCAAGAGTTCAAGGACACACAGTTGTTTGGAGTGGTACTGCAATCATCCTTCTGCTATCTATGGGGCCCTCTGAGTATCCATAGTCACAATGGTAAGAGCCAGAACAGATGATTTAGACCCCAAAGCATGATACTTGGAAGGGTCTACGATGGAGACCCTTCTCCTCCACCCCTGGCTGTGAAGTGGGGATAATAATTCTAACATTTCAGGATGACTGTGAAGATGGGACAGAGATAATGTGTATGAAAGCCCTGCCCCAGCTCCTGGACTATAAGAGATAACTTAATGAACACGGGCTGAAATATTAGCAGACTATCATCAGATGTGTGTCCCAGTCATTTCTAAAAAATTGCAAAGAGAGTGCTCTGGGCTATCCTCTGTGAGCCCTACTCCTCACCACAATGCACCTCTGTGGCAGAGGTTATAGGCTAGACAGGAGCCAGTAACCCATGTAGGGAAGCCCTCACTTCTTATGTATTTCTTCTATGCACAGTGGTTTACAGGATAACCAAGGAGGGAGAAGAGGATTCATTTATGACTTTATCGGTATCCTGCCCCTGGTCCAGAGAGGGATGAACTTTGCCAGAGCCTGGGGAAGCAGCACCCCTGGGCTCTCTGGGTAATGGTTGTAGTTAAGTACTCATCCAGCTTTTCACAGCCAGCTGACTGATAAAAAGGATCTTGACAGCAAACCCACCCCAGCAGCGGGTAGTTAATGGCACTTTCGGCTGAGCTCATTTCTGGCACGAGAAGCAGAGCATCATAAACCAGAACTCTAACCTCAAGATGGATTCGATTTGCCAGATAGGGGTAGTGGTTTCTAAGCCTTAAGCAGTGTTAAGCATCCTGTTTCCAGGAGAGGTTTTTATTCTGCATGGTGCTCCCCTGTTTGCAGGGCAGCCTCCTTCACATAAACACCTTGATCCTCCTGGCAGCTCTGCAAGGTAGATTAGCTTGTTAGATTATCACCTGATTTCCTCAGAGAGGAAACTGAGGCTCAGGGAGGGTGAGGGCTCTGCCCAAGCTTACACAGGCAGATTGGACCTTCTCTCTGAAGACCCCTGGACTTGAATTTCTTCATCTCATGATTTTGTTCACAGAGTATGATTCTAAGAGGTTTTCTCACGTTTAATTGGTACTTTGGGGCACGGTAATCTTGAGTGGGAAATTGAGGTTTTAGAGAGATTATGTTCCCCAATGCCAAAACACACAGCTAGTAAATGGCAAAGCCAGGATTAAAATTACAATTTCTGTGTCTGGCTTCTGAACTACTTTGCCAATGATTCTCAGAGATCCGAGGGTGACACCGTTTCAAAAATTGTGCATTTTTTAACAATAATCTTTCAAATAAACTCATTTAACCCATGATACATGAATAGCTACTTCAAAAAATGTTAGTTTATAATTGGAGTTTGAAAGATTTCTTTTTAATACGTAAAATAAGACAGATCTTGCTTCAGTTTGTGGATCTCAAAGTGGAGACTGTGTCTCATGTTTGAGGTCACTTTCTGGGGTTCTCTAAGGATTTTCTTTTTTTTCCCTATAAGATAGAGTTTAGATATTTCACAAGTTTCAAGCACTTTGAGCTGTGATTCACAGCTTCCCTGTTGAGTTGTAGAAATATTTCCCTGTTCCCTTCCTTGAAGTCTGTGAGTGATTATCACAATTATTTTGCAAATGAGGAATCTGGAGAGAGGTTTAGATTTGTACTCAAGTTTGAAACACCTAGGAACTCATAGATTCTAGCTTCAAGCCAGGCCTTATAACACAAGATCCACCCGAGCTATCTCCTAAGAATGAAAAATTCAGGGTTTTTTTTGCCAGAGGGTGACTAAAAGGCTCCAATTCCTCCCTGCAAGATCTAGAAGGCACAGATTCAAAGAGGGTGGGAACAAAACTGAGGAATGTGAGAAATTTCTTCTGGGTTAATAAGATCCCTCCTAAGAGGAGCATGAAAGGATGTTTATCCCATTCACTGTGGCCATTCACCTGTCTGAACGCAGAACTGTCTGGAACTCAAAGATTCTCCAAGGTGTTGCTTCCTAAATTCCATGGCAGTGTTTACAGTTCTGCAGCCAAGCACTCGGTGTACTTCAGCTTTAAGCAAAGGATTACAAATGTTTGCATCTATTTTCTTATCGGGACCAGTTCTCCCACCTCCTACATGTGGGCTTCATATGGCTTTTATGGATGCGTGGAGGCTGTTCCAGCTTGTTCTAATGTTGCAGTGTTTTAACTGCCATAACACAGTGGTATCAACAGATAAATCAACCAGATATGCTGAAAAAATTATGGGCAAGAATCCTGTTCTCTTCACTCAGCCTAATTCATCCACAGGAAGGATCTGCCTTGGGAGTTGCAGTGAGAAGAGCTATATGAAGCACAGACCAGAAAAGTAAGACAGTCCCATGATTCTATGATTCCTAAACTTCTGGACTGTTTTCACTTAAATCCATGGCAGTTTGCTGTAGAATTTCCCCCTCTCTGAACCTGGCCGGTCCTCCCTGGGAGCATTTGCTGAGCTGCTTGTAATGGGACTTTCTGGTGTGAATCACGGCAGTTCAGGTTGCCGACTCATAATATTTTTGTATCACTAAGGATGTCCTAGTCCAGATCTCAGATTCACTCTTCTCACTTCCCGAAAGGAGAAAGTTTCTCAAGAACTGTCAGAGAGCATAATAGCACAAAATGCCTCTTCTCCTCCCCTCCACAGTCCAGTCTCCAATATTTCCCCCATTGCTTCATGCTCAGTATCTTATTTAGAGTTAGAGAAGCATTTGCTTTTGGGAAATAAGCTCTGTAATCCTTGGTCCCTAAAGTGATTTTCAATAGGAAATCTGAATTCTTGCTCCATGTAAAATGGGTTTCAGATGCTGAGAAAGTAGTATTTGCATATAATTTATGATTTACTTTTCATTAATCAGTAAATCAATAATCATTTTGCCTACATAGCATTTTTTGGAAAATGTGATGGCTTTATACAATGTGTTTGGAGCAGGGGATACTGATCGGGGAGGGAGGACTCTGTTGGTGCTCGGTCCTGTCACTGAGTAATTATGTGACTTTGGCAAGTTGCCTCCAAGTTTCTGAGTTTCATAGGGGGTTGTAAAATTATTAAATTACATTTTCAATGATTAGTTTATTAGTTTGCAAATATTTATTGCCTGGCAACTCTGCCAGGCATCATGCTGGTCCATTCCAACTCTTATGTGTTGTACGAGTGCAAGCTCTTGATTGGTTACATACTTATAGGATGGATTGGATAGAGAGGAGCTGCAATTCTAGGAGACAGAGAGACAAATTTATTTATCTTTGTACTAACTGCAGGGTAATAGTTCCATGTTATTACACAAAGAAGGAATCTGAGCCCATAGAGGTTGAATGTCATATACAAGGTGACATTCCTTCTAGATGGCAGAGTCCCACTGATTCCCCAAGACAGTGAAACTTTCATGCTCATTGTTAGTATTTTCAAGTGTTCCAAGAAACTGGGTGCTTTGTCTTCAGGTAGAAATGAAGATTGAATGCTCGCTCTATAATTGATTGAGTGGCTTTGTCTTGCCAGGAAAGATCCTACCCATACCTGTAGTGGAGCTACACACAGAGGGGAGAGCAGAGTAGCTTGTGAACCCCCTGGGCTACAGGCTTGGAGGCTCCAGACTCCTTGTATATCTGTGGAAGCACGTGTCGCGGAAGGTCCTGAACTTTGGAGTCTGTCACCATCTATACTCTGCCTTCAAGGTGCGGACAATCTAGTAGAAGAGTAGGAATGCCAGAAAGAGAATCAATTCACAAGTCAAGGGAACAGGTCCCAGGGAAGCATACTAGCTCTGGGGCTTGGCTACCACCTGAAATTCTGCACTTCTTAGCATTCTTTCAATTATGTGTAAGTAGGAGACATTGGCTAATGTCTTTGAGTTCCAGAAGAAGGAAGCTAATGGCTTTGAGTTCCAGAAGAAGGATTTTAAGATGATGGACTTCAGATGACAAAAGTATTTTTCAATCAGTTTAAGTACAGTAAAAAAAAATCACTCTAGCTATTTTAAGCAGGATAGGACTTAATATAAATAATTGCATGCTTGCAAAATAGTTGTAAAGGCAGAAAGAGCAGTTCTATTCCAGGTCTCTTGAATGCATTCTAAGATATGCAGAACTGACCTAGCAGGGCAACTACTACTTCTGAGGGTGCCCCTGGTACTTGGTAGGTCTTGAGTGGGGGCCACCACCATGAAAACCACTGGAAAGCAGGAATCTGGAGGGGGGCTACTTAAAGCTGCAGTTCAGGGGTCAGGAAGTCAGATCAAGAAGCTAGTGCTGAGACCCTGAAAAATAAACTTGGTAACATGTTGTAAGAAAAATACAACCCCACTCAGCAGTAGTGACAACTGGAAGTCAAGGAGATGGCCTCTGCCTTACTTCTTTCTTTCAAATTCTGACAGCATCAAATTGGCCCTCCAAACTCTTCAGTTATCAGGAAGGTGAAACAGAGGTTGAGAATGTCAATGCAAGTATCTATCCACTGGGGAAAAGTCATTCCTCACAGAGATCCTTTTCAAACACTACTTACAACTCCAAGGGTAAAAGAAGTTCTTCCAAAAAGTCCCAAAACATAATAAAACAAGGCCACTTAGACACTCAACTTTTAGTCCTTTGAGAGTAGAAGCCACCCTAGTGGTGGAGGTGGCCCTCTTCAGGATTTATGTTCTCTTTGCTCCATTCAGGAAGAGCCAAGACAGCTGTGCCCATGTGCTCAACCCAGAAAGCTGGCCCTCACCAGACACCAAATCCACTGGCACCTTGATCTTGGATTTCCTGACCTCCAGAAATATGAGAAATATATTTTTGGTATTTATAACCAGTCTAACCAAATACATTTTGGTATTTTTGTTATAGCAAAAATAGTTCCCAAGTGAACTAAGCCAACACTCCCCCATCACCCTACCAAACAGCCTGACCCTATAAAGGCATCATCTCTGACCGGTGTTCCATAACATTGCCTATCCCAGGCGCATTCAATTTCTCCTCCTCCTCTACCTCCCCAAGATCTGAGAGGCACAGAGGGTGGACACAGGTCCCCGTCTGTGTGTCGGTCTGTCAAAAGTTCACCCATCTGTAGCAAAGATCTATTCTCACTTAGCCCCACACATGGCAGTGGCATCAACTTAAACCCATTGAGAACTCTGCTGACAGTTTTGGGTAAGGAAAAATATACTTTCCAGAAGAACACAAGTTAGCCAGGCTTTCTGGATTTCTAGAGAAATGCAAAAACAAACAAACAAACAAACAAAAAACAACCCTCAAACTAAAAAACCTTCAAAGCCATTCAAAACAACCCTTTTTCTCTTTATGTTTCTGGAATAGCAGAGACATCATCATGTCTTTCTTTTTATTTCTTCTGAAAATATCAACTCTGAGGATGGCTTTTGGCAGCAACCAGCCCAGCTGGTGGGCTGAGATAATGAACTCTAGTTTCTGTCAGTGTGAAACATGGAGTTGTCTGGGGGAAGGTAGGGGAGTCTTGGACCAAATGGAAGACTCTGAAGATGGTCTTCCTTATTGGGTACTGGGAACTACTCGCATGCTTTGTTATGAGACTTCTTTCCAAAGGTTTTCTTTTTTTCTTTTCTTTCTTTTTTTTTTTTTTTTATTAAATCATAGCTGCCTACATTAGTGCAATCAAGGGGTACAATGTGGTGGCTTCATATACAATCTGAAATGTTTTCATCAAACTGTTTAACATACCCTTCATGGCATTTTCTTAGTTATTGTATGAAGACAGTTATATTCTGCATTTAGTAAGTTTCGCCTGTACCCTTCTAAGATGCACCATCAACACCCATAAATCTGTAGCCTTTATATATACCAATAATAGCCAAACCAAAAAAATAGTCAAGGACTCTATTCCTTTCACAGTAGTTCCAAAGAAGATAAAATATTTGAGAGTTTACCTAACAAAGGATGTGAAAGATCTCTATAAAGAGAACTATGAAACTTTAACAAAAGAAATAGTTGAAAATGTTAACAAATGGAAAAATATACCACGCTCATGGCTGGGAAGAATCAACATTGTTAAAATGTCTATACTACCCAAAGCAATATATAATTTTAATGCAATTCCTATCAAAGCTCCATTGTCATATTTTAAAGTTCTTGAAAAAATAATACTTCGTTTTATATGGAATCAGAAAAAACCTTGAATAGCCAAGACATTACTCAGAAATAAAAACAAAGCAGGAGGAAT
>CAUYRH010160884.1:0-20856 GCA_963574655.1 Perodicticus potto
AGCGCCTGTAGTCCCAGCTACTTGGGAGGCGGAGGCAGGAGACTCGCTTGAGCCCAGGAATTGGAGGTTGCTGTGAGCTGTGATGCCACTGCACTCTATCCAGGGTGACAGCTTGAGGCTCTGTCTCAAAAAAAAAAAAAAGAACCCACCAGCCTCAGTGTTTGTGGCTGGCACTATAGTCACTGTGCTATGAGCACCAAGTCCCCCTTATTCTTTTGAAAGAAATAAAATAAAGCAGCCAGGGCTGGTTTCAGTTAGCTGTTTCAGGGGAAGAAAGTGCTGGGCACTTCTCCCAGACCCAGTGGTTATCCTAGTACCTTAATCTACTTTGTAACAATTTTGCTGAGCACTCAGGCTAGGACAGTGTTTCTGTTTTGTGGTAAGGAACCTGCATTTTTTCCTAGTCACTAGGAGATATGAGGGGGTGTCAAACTAGTGGAAAATAAGGGTTACTTTGAGAAGTATATTTATCAGGGAATCTTCATGGCTTGCCACCTGCAGGAAGAAACATCAACTGGCTCTTTCTTGTTTTCTTTTTTATGGGACAGAGTCATACTATGTCACACTCAGTAGAGTGCGGTGGCATCACAGCTCACAGCAACCTCAAACTCTTGGGCTTAAGTGATTCTCTTGCCTGAGCCTCCCGAGTAGCTGGGACTACAGGCGCCTGCCACAAGGCCCAGCTATTTTCTTGTTGCAGTTTGGCGAAGGCCGGGTTTGAACCCACCACCCTCAGTATATGGGGCTGGTGTCCTACTCACTGAGCTACAGGCACTGCCTCCCCCCTCCTTTTTTTTTTTTTGAGACAGAGTCTCAAGCTGTTGCCCTTGGTAGAGTGCCATGGTGACATCATAGCTCACAGCAACCTCCAACTCTTGGGCTCAAGCGGTCCTCTTTCCTGGGTTTTGGGTATTTTTAGTAGAGACAAGATCTGGCTCTGGCTCAGGCTGGTCTTGAACCTATGAGCTCAGGCAATCCACCCACCTCTGCCTCCCAGAGGGCTAGGATTACAGGCGTGAGCCACTATGCCTGGCCTCAACTAGCTATTTCTGAAACTACAATTTTCCCACTGTTTTCAACTCAAAATAATCATTATACCAATTTGGCACATTTGAGATGGCAGATCCTTCACTCCTATTGTTTCTTCATCTATAAAGTGGAGTTGATAATTGCACTTCCAGCAGAGTTGTGAGAATTAAATAGAGTAATCTGTGTAATGATAGACATTGTTTTAGTAGCTACTCCGAGTGAGAAGCCACAGCTTGGTGTCTCCTTTGGCCATGCCCTCCTAGGAACAGGAGTTCCCCTTTGTTAACTCTTGGTTCCTCTGAGTTAACGAAGTGTTACCATCAGTTTTATTGGGATTTCCTTTCTCTGCTGTCTTGTTCTGTGATGTGGTCCCTTGATAGGTCCATCTCCTATTGCCCAGTCCCATATGCCCCAGACTCTTTGCAGTTAGCTAAGCAGCCCTTGTCCTCTGACAACTGTGTGCCTTTGCATATATCATACCCTCTCTCTGGAATGCCCATCCCTGGCCTTGCCTAGCAAACCCTTTTTCATTCTCTTTAGCTTAAACTAGTCACCAATTGGGTGAAGCATTTTTCCCACCTCCAGGCAGATTTAATCCCTCTTGTGTCAGGTTGTATGTTCCTCTCTCACAGTTCAGATCACCCTGTGTTACGATGACTTATGTTTCTTCCCCTGCCATACACAGGATGTCTCCTGAAGGCAGAGAATGTATCTTATTTATTCTGTGTCTTCCCCCCCCCCGATATCCAGCCCAGGGTCTAGCAAAAGTGGAAACCAGGAGATGCTGAGTGATAGAATGGATGGATGGATACTGGGTGTTGGCTTTTTACTGGCATCACAGGTTACAGGCTATTCAAATGTCCCAAGGACAGAGGGAGTCACTACCGGACACAGGATGCGTCAGCTACCTGACTGCTTAATAAGCAAAGATTTGGCTAATGAAGATATAGATAATGGTGGCAATGGTACCCTGAGGTGAACCACAGCCACATACCTTCTTTCCAGTGAGTCATCCCTGGCTGAGCCTGAGGAAAGGGATCATGGCTGAGAGCTAGAGGTCAGTAAACAGTGGCTGAGCTGGCTCCAGACAGCCTGATCCTGGCCATGACTCACACTAGCTTCTGCTGGTGGCAACAATCTTCCAGAATCACACAGATCTGACCTCAAATCTCAACACAGTCAGTGATCACCCTAGACCTTGAGTAACTTACATGCTCTGTCTGAGCCAGTTTCGTCCTCTTTCCTCTGTAGAAATGAGACACAGGTCCCGCACCAGGATGCTGATAATGGAGACACAATCCTCCACCTTTGAAAAGCCCGCAGTCTCACGGAGAGAGCATTATTGTTCTTATTTCATTGTACCATAATTATGTCTTGCTGGGCGGGTGGATTGCCTGAGCTCAGGAGTTCAAGACCAGCCTGACCACGTCTCTCTAAAAAAAAAAAAAAGGCAGCACCTGTGGCTCAGTGGGTAGGGCGCTGGACCCATATACCAAGGGTGGTGCTTTCGAACCCAGCCCCAGCCAGCTAAAACAGCAGTGACAACTGCAACAAAAAATAGCTGGGCATGGGCAGCGCCTGTGGCTTAAAGGAGTAGGGCGCCAGCCCCATATGCTGGAGGTGGTGGGTTCAAACCCAGCCCCAGCCAAAAACTGCAAAAAAAAAAAAAAAAAAATTGCCGGTCGTTGTGGCAGGCGCCTGTAGTCGCAGCTACTCAGGAGGCTGAGGCAAGAGAATCACCTAAGCCCAAGAGTTGAAGGTTGCTGTGAGCTGTGATGCCATGGCACTCTACCGAGGGTGACAAAGTGTGAAAGTCTCAAAAAAAAATTATCTCTTTAGTTTTGTTGTATTTGTCATTATGTTTCCTGCACAAGGCTTGAAAGTAGGACATAAGGAATGACTCAAGAAATACAGATGAGCCAGGCGAGGTGGCGCACACTTGTAATCCTCGAATTCTAGAAGGCTGAAACGGGTGGATTGCTTGAGCTCACGAGTTCGAGACAAGCCTGAGCAAAAGCAAGAGCCTGTCTCTACTAAAAATAGAAAAACTGAGGCAAGAGGATTGCTTGAACCTAAGAGTGGGAGGTTGTTGTGAGCTATGATGCCCCGGCACTCTACCCAGGGCAACAGTTTGAGACTCTGTCTCAAAAAAAAGAAAGAAAACAGAAATACAGATGAGAAACAGACAAAAGTGTAGCTCCTCAACCATGTGGAGGGGTAAGGAAGAAATTTGAAAAATATCAAGGTAAGACCAGGCAAGATGGCTCCTCCCTATAAGCTTAGACATCTGGAAGGTTAGGGTGGGTGGATTGTTTGAGCTCAGGAGTTCAAGACCAGCTTAAGCAAGAGCAAGACCCTGTATCGAATAAAAAAATAGAAAAACTACTTGGGTGTTGTGCATGCCTTTAATCCCAGCTACTGGGGAGGCTGAGGCAAGAGGATCACTTGTGCCCAAGAGTTTGAGGTTGCTGTGAGCTACCATGCCATGGCACTCTAGCTTGGGGCAAAAGAGTGAGACAAAAAAAAAAGAAAAGGATCAAAGTAGAGTTAACAATAGAAGCTACTTGGATGTTGGAAAATTTTAAGTTGCAGGTCGGGGGGCAAAGGCTGAGGTGGGGCATGGACATGAAAGGTTCCTATGGGTTGTCTGGGGTAGGAGGAGGGGAGGGGCGAGAGGTGGGAGAACTCAGCCTGAGGATGCAGAGGCCGGCAGCACTTCACTAATGGAGTCCGTTAGTGAAAGAGCATCGAAGATATACAATGACCCAAATCCCTACATCTTCTGGATTTGGTTCCCCTGTGGAAAATAAGGCTTCTGCTCTTGAGCATGGCCTCATGTGAGTCTAAGTTTAGATGGGGTGGTGCAGGCCTGAGGGAGAGAGGTTGGAGAGAGACCAGGGGCTGAGGTCTAGATCTGGGAGGTCTGGTGGGAAGTGGGGGGATGCAAGGCTTGTTCTGGGAACTAAAGCATGCTTCTGTTTGGGGATCTGATTAAGTTCCGGCTAGAGGATTTGTTGAACAGGGTGTAGCTGAGAGGAGGGTGGATGTTGGGGTCGCCATGGGGGAAGGGGGTGATTGGGCATTTGAAGCCCCAAATTCCAGGCAGAGAATTTGCCTTACATTCCCAGGCTCTGGGTAGACCCTGATGATGTACAGGCACAACTCAGATCTACTTACTTTGGGTGCCATTTTCCCTTTTCTGTGACGTAGGGATCATGAACACACCCTGGCGTGAGGGTATTTCCACATGGTAGAGCCCGCTCTCGGGTGCAGGGCTGCGTGGCCTTTGTGTGAGTGTGTTGGGATCTGCTGTATGTTGCTGAGTGAGTGTATCTGGTCTGTGCTTTTCTGGACTCTGTGCGGGTGGACAGCGGCTCTGTTTTATGGGTCTGCGAAGGTGTGCCTGAGTTGTACATCTTAGTGTGTGTGCGTCCAGCTTATAGATCTGAGCTCTTTCTCTTTCTTTTTTTTTCTGAGACAGAATCTCACTTTGTCACCCTCTGTAGAGTATGCTAGCATCATAGCTCACAGCAACTTCAAACTCTTGGGCCCAAGAGATCCTCTGGCCTCAGCCTCCCGAGTAGCTAGGACTAAAGGTGCCTGCCACAACACCTGGCTATTTTTAGAGATGGGCTCTCACTCTTGCTCAGGCTGGTCTCGAACTCCTGAACTCCTGAGCTCAAGGGATCCACCCACCTCAGCCGCACAGAGTACTAGAATTACAGGCACCAGCCACTGCACCCATCCTTCCTTCCCTTCCTTCCTTCCTTCCATCTTTCCCTCCCTCTCCCGCCCTCCCTCCTTCCTTCCCTCCTTCTTCCCTTCTTTCTTTTCCTTTTCTTTCTTTTTTTTTTTTAGAGACAGAGTCTAACTTTATCGCCCTCGGTAGAGTGCCATGGCGTCACAGCAACCTCCAACTCCTGGGCTTAAGCAATTCTCATGCCTCAGTCTCCTGAGTAGCTGGGACTACAGGCGCCTGCCACAACACCTGGCTGTTTTTCTGTTTTGCAGTTCGGTCGAGGTCAGGTTTGAACCCCCCACCCTCGGTATATGGTGCTGGCGCCCTACCCACTGAGCCACAGGTGCTTCCCCTCATTCCTTTCTTCCTTCCTTCCTTCCTTCTTTTGACACTGATAATTTTTTTTTTTTTTTTTGAGACAGAATTTCACTCTGTCGCCCCAGGCTAGAGAGCCATGGAATCACCCTAGCAACCTCAAACTCCTGGGCTCAAGCAATCCTCCTGCCTCAGAGCTGGGACTATAGGCTTGTGCCACAATGCCTAGTTAATTTTCTTTTCTTTCTTTTTTTTTTTTTTTTTTCCAGACAGAGCCTCAAGCTGTCACCCTGGATAGAGTGCAATGGCATCACAGCTCACAGCAACCTCCAATTCCTGGGCTCAAGCAAGTCTCCTGCCTCTGCCTCCCAAGTAGCTGGGACTACAGGCACCCGCCACAACGCTCAGCCATTTTTTGGTTGCAGCCATCATTGTTGTTTGGCGGGCCCGGGCTGGATTCAAACCCGCCAGCTCAGGTGTACCTGGCTGGCGCCTTAGCCCGTTGAGCCACAGGCGCTGAACCCTAATTTTCTTTTTCTTTTCTTTCTTTCTATTAGAGGCAGAGTCTTATTTTGTCGCCCTCGGTAGAGTGCTGTGGCATCACAGCTCACAGCAACCTCCAACTCCTGGGCTTAGGTGATTCTCTTGCCTCAGCCTCTGGAGTAGCTGGGACTACAGGCGCCAGCCACAATGCCCAGCATTTTTTTTTTTTTTTTTTTTTGCAGTTGAGTGGAGGCTGGGTTCAAACCTGCTGCCCTCGGTATATGGGGCCACGCCTTACCCACTGATCCAACAGGTGCCACCCATCTTTCTTTCTTTCTTTTTTTTTTTTTTAGTAGAGATGACTCTCTCACTTTGGCTCAGGCTGGTCTTGAACTCCTGAGTTCAAGCATTCTTCTTGTCTTGGCCTCCCAAAGTGTTAGGATTACAGGTGTGAGCCACAACAACCGGACTCCATCTCTTTCTGGTATCTGACTTATGAGTGTCAGGTTGAGTAAGGGACAAGGCTGTACTTCTTGTTGGCACTGGGTGCCCATAATTGGTGAATGCCTGGTTCAGCTGTCATCCTAACTGAGAGGCTTTAGAAAAAGGCCTAAGTGGGGGTGGTGCCTGTGGCTCAAAGGAGTAGGGCGCCAGTCCCATATACTGGAGGTGGCGGGTTCAAGCCCAGCCCTGGCCAAAAAATTGCAAAAAAAAGAAAAAAAAAGAAAAAGGCCTAAGTGATAACTCCTGGACTGTTGTCCTTGAATGAATGATCTCTCATTGAGGAATAATTAACTTGACGCCCATGAAAAGAGTCCAAACTGTGGCAGTGAAGGGGGTGGGATCTGATCAGGGACTTATTGCTGGAAAAAGGAGGAGACCTGGAAGTCCTATAGGCATGTGTGTTGTTATCACTAGCTCCTGCCCACCCTTCAGGTCATTCACCCTGACCCAGAGTGACTGGGTCAAAATAGTTAACAAACATTGAGGCACAGGCATTGACCAATCAGAACAGATGCAAGAAATGCTCTGAATGGAGCAGTCCTGGAGGTCATGGCCATGCCAAGCATTGCTGCTCTAGTTGTTAGACGATGCGAATGTCTGGAAGGAGGATCCCAGGAGAAGGGCAGGGGCAGAGGAATGGTGGAAGGAAACTAAGGGGGCCTCAGGGGCCTCAGGGCAGTGGCTGTGAACCAGCTATCCTCGTGGTGTTTTAGACTTTAACTGGTGTAGCCGGAGCATTGTGGGTGTGAACCTTGGCCTGCCTTGGCCTCCAAGCAGCTCTCAGGCCAGCCCTGGGTGCCCTTGCCTGCTTCCACTGAGAGAATAATGAATCGTCCTTTTCTACCGTCTTCTGCCATTTGCAGAAATGAGGGAAATGAATGATTACAAACTGCAGAAATTGCAGTAACCTTATCTGTTTCAATTTGGGAATGGGCTGCTTCCTGATTGGCTGTGATTGGCTCCCTTTTGCTGCAGGGAGAGGAAACCTATAGGAGTGGGAGCCAGGGGAGGAGTTAGTGAAGAGTTTAGCAACTGGGAAAGCAACCCCCTCTGCTAGAAAATAAAGGCAAGGAGGTAATGGGGTTGTGAACTGAAACTTCCTCCTGGATTCAGACCCTGATTCAAAATAAATCTCATCCCCAGAATTGAAATCATCCCACCTTAAAAAATTAATACTCCAGTTTCTTGAGGCCTGGCTCCTGCACCCTTAAGGTTCCTTGGGCTCCCTCTGATAGGGGTAGGGTGGGCCCAGAGGTGAGATAGTCCCTTTTACATGCACAAAAGATATCCCTCCAAAGGTATCCCACCTTTTATTACAAAAATCAATAACTTAATTCAGTTCTGTACAAAGCAGTAGGACTTCTGGTCCAATAACAGCCTAAAGCTTTCTTTCTCAACTCAGAAGGGGACAAGAGTCTTGGCTCAGAGGCTCCAGGGATCACTAAAGGCCTGCTAGGCACTATATCCAAACCAAGGCAGTCCCAGACAGTGTGTGGCTGAGTGAGGGGCCAAGTGCTGTCTGTAGGACTGGTCACCCCTAGGGAAGTCCAGGTTGAATGAGTACTGCCAGCCCCTGACCAGTCTACACCTGAACTCTGCTGGAACCGGAGCAGGTCACCTCAGCAAAAGCATGTCCTCAAGGAGTCCGGTGATGTCAACATCTCCAATGATAGGGCGAAAGAAGAGGTCCTCAAGCAGGCTGGGTGGGATGGACTTGAGGGTGGAGGCTGTGAGGAGGACACGGGCCAAGCGGCCTTGGCCTGCTGGGTACCAGGGCTCCAGGACTTCACACAGTGCCCAGTGAGCCTCCTGCTGCAGGTGCCCAATGTGGGAGGAGGCGTGGAGGCCTGGCAGGTCTGTGGGCAGAAAGAAAGAAGAGAGCTAGTGAGTACCCCACTCCCAGACACCAAAAGACAAGATTGGCCCAAGATCTGAGGCCAACTGCAGATACCCTGCCGCGTTTGCTCAGCCTTCAGGGCCCCTACTGCCTCCTCCCGTCTCCTATGGAGAAAGTCGTTCGTGTACTTATTTATCATGTTATTCATCCGTCCATTTATGGGGAGAGGTAGTGTGGAGTAATGGTTAAGGTCCAGGATGACTGAATTTGAATCTCAGCACTGTCACTTAATAGCTCAATAATCTTGAGCAAGTAACTTAATCCCTGTACTTCAGTTTTTTCTTCTGTTAAATGGGTGTGATGACAATACCTGTCTCCTAGGCTTTCTCTGAGGTCCAAATGACCTAATGTAAATAGGTCATTTTTACATAGATTTTTACCTATGTAAAAACCTTAGAATAACAGAAACAAAAACAAAAAAGAAAAAAAACCTTTAGAATAGGGACTAAGATATGTTAAGTGTAATATGAATATTTGTTACTATTATTATAATTACTATAATTTACTCATGCCATAAGGGACTTCTGGTGGGGAACTCCTATCTCAGATGCTCTCTAGGTTCCAAAGAATGCTATCTTTTTTTGTTGTTGCAGTTTGGCTGGGGCTGGATTTGATCCCGCCACCCTCAGTATATGGGGCTGGTGCCCTACCCACTGAGCCATAGGCACCACCGCAAAGTGCTATCTTTATCTGTTGCTCTCCTGGCTGAATTTTACAAAGACTTCCTTCCTCTCTTCTCCCAGCCACTTTCATTCCCTTTCTCCATGTGATCTTTCTGAACCCATGGAAGAATTTTACCTTCAGAACTTCATGTGCAATCTGCTCTTGAAGATGCGACTGAGACACAGCTGTGCCTGTCCACCCCCATCCCTACCACTCCTGTCTTCCCCAAGGGTCAGGAAATTTCTCAGGTGGAGTGGCAAGGGCCACTCTCTGCAGTGACCTGAGTTGCCATCCCTGCTCTGCCTCTGCCTGACTGGGTGAGGTTGGGCTAGTCACTTAGCTTCTCTGCACCTCTTCTGTGAGATAGCTATTTGTTGAATACAAGGACCCAGTGGGATAACAGGGGTCAAACCCTTAGAACACTGGTTCTCAGCCTTCCTAATGCTATGGCCCTTTAATACAGTTCCTGTGGCTCGCGACCCACAGGTTGAGAACTGCTGCCTTAGAAGGTGCCTGCACCCATCCAGGAGTATCCGGGAGCTCACCAGAGTTGAAGAGGATGGTCCCTTTCAGGTAGGCATATTCCTTAGGGCCCAGTTCCAGATTCCACAAGGACTCCAGGCAGCACTGAAGCCACCGCACTGCAGCCAGCGAGGGCTGGGGTCTGTCTGGCAGCTGGCTGCTGCCTCTGCCGCTGCCCGGCTCCTCCAGAAGGATCTTCTTGAGTATGCTGGGCACCGGAGCCTCAGACACCTCGAAGGTCACAGTGTCTTGGGCCAACCCAAGCAGGAAGAGGGGGGCCCACCCACCCTGCAGCAGTTGCCGCTGATCCTGGGGAGGCAGTTGGCAGAAGGATGGCAGGTTCCTGAGGAAGGCCACTGTCTTGGCCAGGACGTCCAAGGCCTCCCTGCAGGTCTGATGAGGTGCACACAGCTGGACAGGCCGGTGCTGCCTGCACAGGCAGTGGCTACGGGGTGGGGGGACAGGCCTGAGGCTGGGACTCAGAAGTGCATACAGAATGGCTGGGCGCCCTACAGCACCCTGGCATGGGCAGGCCCCTGGTTGGCTGGAGCTCATGGTTGGCGATCTGCTTCTACTTCCTCCCGGCTCTCTCTGTGTTCTGCGCTGTAAGTGCTATTTATATCTCCAGTGGGTGGGAGGGAGGAATGACCTGACAACCTTGACTCCAGAAATCATGTTCATTGAAAAAAAACACACACACACACTAACCCTGGCAGGACTGGTGGGGAAGTGGTGGGGGAGGGGGTGTTGGGAGCCCCATGTGGTGCCGATATCACTTCAGTCAATGAAGTGGCCAGTGCAGGGCATAGGGCTGCCTGCCCGCTCTCCCAGCTGCCCCTTATCAGATGACTCAAGTGGATAAACAGGGTCATTAACCCGGGCTGTACCAGGGCACCAAGGCCTCAGGTGCACAATCAGCAGGTGACTATGGCAGGTGTCCCTATTGGTGCCCACTCTGTGTGCACACAGACCAGGGACCTTGCTAAGCTGGGAAGCCAGCCACAGAGCTGGACAGGCCTTGAACGCAAGGCCCAGCCTGGAAGTGCCTTATCACTAGTTTGTTTGCCTAACCTTGGAGCCCTGCTCCTGTTGTTGGCAAGGAACAGGCTTCATGGAAGGGATTCAGGACCGCGGCGGGCTGGGAGGACTTTTCCCATTGTGCTGCCCCTTCTTCCGACTTCAGGTCTGGGGGTCCTACAGGAATAAGGTCCTTCAGAATCTCCATCCCTTGGACTCCTACAGTCTCCAAAACACTGTGTCTGCTGAGAAGTCCCCATAGCATGATAATAATAAAATCCAGCTGCCATTTACTGAGGGCTTACTATGTGTCAGGCATAATAAGCCTTTCCACTCTAATATTCAGAGCTTTCCTCTGAGGCTAGATTCTTACTTTGTTTTTGTTTTTTTGAGACAGAGCCTCAAGCTGTCACCCTGGATAGAGTGCTGTGGCATCACAGCTCACAGCAACCCCAATTCCTGGGCTCAAGCGAGTCTCCTGCCTCTGCCTCCCAAGTAGCTGGGACTACAGGCGCCTGCCACAACGCCTGGCCATTTTTTGGTTGCAGCCGTCATTGTTGTTTGGTGGGCCCGGGCTGGATTCGAACCTGCCAGCTGAGGTGTATGTGGCTGGTGCCTTAGCCTGTTGAGCCACAGGCGCCGAGCCTAGATTCTAACTTTGTAAGATTCAAAGTGCTAAAGCAATCTGCCCAAGGTCTTCCCCCCAGGAAGAGGCAGAGCCCAGTTCTCTCTGGTTCCAAAGTCCTTGTTTGTTCCTCTGGACCCTCTGGCCTGATTATACAGCCAGAGCCTAAGTTTCCCAGAGTGGGGCTCCCACCTGCTCTGTAGATACTACCCATTCGCCGTCTGGGCAGAAATGTTGCTCTGCTGCCTCGAGGCTCCTCTGTCCTGAGCATGTCTCAGATGATGGGGCGCAGGGAGTGAGACAGGGTGGGGAAGCCCTTAGCTGTGTCATGTCCCTGGACCTTGGCCAGAACAGCATGGCAAGTCTTCTGCTGCCACCCTGCTGGGCAGCCTGGTGCTCTGGATCAGGAGAGAGAGGCTCTGGCATCACCAGCTCCGCTCTATCACTTTTTTTTTTTTTTTTAAAGACAGAGTCTCATTTTGTCACCCTTGGTAGAGTGCTATGGCGTCACAGCTCACAGCAACCTCCAACTCCTGAGCTTAGGCGATTCTCTTGCCTCAGCCTCCTGAGTAGCTGGAACTATAGGTGCCCGCCACAATGCCTGGCTATATTTTTGTTACAGTTTGGCCCAGGCAGGGTTCGAACCCATCACCATTGGTATATGGGGCCAGCGCCCTACTCACTGAGCTAGAGACACCACCCCAATCATCACTTTTTCATTGTGTGACTTTGGTGGATTCCCAAACCTCTGTGAGCCTCAGGAGCCTCACTGGGACAATAATGTCTGCCTGCAGGGCTGCTGTGAGGCCAAAATGTGGTCCTGGTTGTCAGTTCCCAGGAGTTCCTGACATACAGTAGAGGGACTGTGCACCTCCTTTCTCTACCAGTGAACAAACATCTTTCATTTGATTGTAAATAATCTTTTTTTTTTTGGAAACAGTCTCAAGCTGTCACCCTGGGTAGAGTGCCATGGCATTTCAGCTCACAGCAACCTCAAACTCTTGGGCTTAAGCAATTCTCTTGCCTCAGCTTCCTAAGTAGCTGGGACTAGAGGTGCCCACCACAATGCCCAGCTATTTTTTTATTGCAGTTGTCATTGTTGTTTTTTAGCTGGCGTAGGCTGAGTTCGAACCCACCAGCCTCTGTGTATGTGGCTGGCGCCTACCCACTATGCTAAAGGCGCCGCCTGATTGCGAATAATCTTAATCCTTACATTTATAAAGTTCCTTTCATGTCCTTTAATCTCAATGAATCTTCACAACATCCCTCAAAGGAGACTGTGGAGTCGGACTTCTTGAGTCCAAACCCTGGTTCATCACTTAACTTAATGACCTTGGGCAAGTCACTTTCTCTCTCTGTGCCTCAGTTTCCTCATTTTTAATATGTGACAAGAATATCCAGAAGTAGACGTTGGTTTTAAGGGGCCTAAAGTTTACACAATTTGAAGGCCCCTCTTAATAAAAGAATAGAAAATCAGGCATGAAACTGAATATTTAGAGTGAGAAAATAATCACCTCGGCTTGGCGCCTGTGGCTCAACAGGCTAAGGCGCCAGCCATGTACAACTGAGCTGGCGAGTTCGAATCCAGCCCGGGCCTGCCAAACAACAATGACGGCTGCAACCAAAAAATGGCCAGGCGTTGTGGTGGGCGCCTGTAGTCCCAGCTACTTGGGAGGCGGAAGCAAGAGACTCGCTTGAGCCCAGGAGTTGGAGGTTGCTGTGAGCTGTGATGCCACGGCTCTCTATCCAGGGTGACAGCTTGAGGCTCTGTCTCAAAAAAAAAAAAAAAAAAAATATATATATATATATATATGTACGTATAACATTTTGCCATCTAATCTCAGAGCCTCTTTTCCCACTTACATTGGGGTAAGACCTCTGATCCTGAATAGTGAGGGTTATGATACACAGGGAATGGCAGAAGTATTCCTGGAAGCCCTTCCTACACCAGGGCAGTTCACAATGACTTGACCATATGCAGAAGTGACTTTAGTTTATTTTTTGAGTCATAGTCTCACTATGTCACCCGCTGTAGAGTGCTGTACCATCACAGCTCACAGCAACCTCAAACTCCCAGGCTTAAGTGATTCTGTTGCCTCAGCCTCCCAAGTATCTGGGACTATAGGTGCCTGCCATATGCCCAGCTATTTTCCTTTCTTTTTATTTTATTTTATTTTAGTTTTTATTTATTTTTGTTTTTTTGTAGAGACAGAGTCTCACTCTATCGCCCTCGGAAGAGTGCTGTGGAGTCACAGCTCACAGCAACCTCCACCTCTTGGGCTTAGGCGATTCTCTTGCTTCAGCCTCCCGAGTAGCTGGGACTACAGGCGCCCGCCACAACGCCTGGCTATTTGTTGATGATGTTTGGCCGGGGCTGGGTTGAACCCACCACCCTCAGTATATGGGGCCGGCGCCCTACTCGCTGAGCCACAGGCGCCACCCTATTTTCTTTTCTTTTTAAGAGACAGAGTCTCACTTTATTACCCTTGGTAGAGTGAGGTGGCATCACAGCTCACAGCAACCTCCAACTCCTGGGCTTAGGCGATTCTCTTGTCTCAGCCTCCAGAGTAGCTGGAACTACAGGCGCCTGCCAGAAGACCTGGGTAATTTTTTGTTGCAGTTTGGGTGGGACCAGGTTTGAACCTGCTACCCTCGGTATATGGGGCTGGCGCCCTACCCACTGAGCTACAGGTGCTGCCCACGCCCAGCTATTTTTTTTTTTGCAGTTTTTGGCCAAGACTGGGTTTGAACCTGCCACCTCCAGTATATGGGGATGGCGCCGCCCATGCCCAGCTATTTTTTATTTGCTGTTGTCATTGTTGTTTAGCAAGCCCAGGCTAGGTTTGAACCACCAGCCTCGGTGTATGTGGCCATCATCCTAACCACTGAACTACAATCGCCGAGCCTGAAAAAGTAACTTTAATCCACCTAACTATATTCCATCAAATCCAGACTAAAACAGATCCTCAGCTTTACTTCCCCCTTTCCCTTAGCTGGATCCCAAAGTCTTTGTGGCCTCTTTATCATCATTTGATTTGAGGGAAAGTGGGATGGGATGGAATGGGAAGAAATAGTGGTCTTAACCAATTGTAGTTTTTTTCTTTTTTCTTTTTGGAGACAGAGTCTCATTTTGTCACCCTCTGTAGAGTACTGTTACGTCATAGCTCACAGCAACCTCAAACTCTCTTGGGCTCAAGTGATCCTCTTGCCTCAGCCTTCAGAGTAGCTGGGACTACAGGTGCCTACCTCATCTCCCTCTATATTTAGACATGGGTTCTTACTCTTGCTCAAGCTGCTCTCCAACTCCTGAGCTCAGGCAATCCATCCACCTGGGCCTCAGAGTGCTAGAATTACAGGAGTGAGCCACCATGCCCAGCTCAATTATAGTTTTAAAATTTAACTTTTTTTTTTTGCAGTTTTTGGCTGTGGCCGTGTTTGAACCTGCCATTTCTGGTATATGGGACTGGCACCTACTCCTTGAGCCACAGGAGCCACCCCTTAAAATTTAACTTTTGCAAGTTAAAAGAAAGTATGTATTTCACCATAGGAAGACATTGCTGGGGCATCTTCCAGAACCCAGGATGGGCCCTTGTAAGAGCAAGGCTCTTCATTAGCATCACAGAAAATATGCTTCTGCTACATCTTTCCTAGGAGTTTGTGAGGCTCAAATGAGGTATGTGTGAGGACACAAAGTGCCTGGCACACAGCAAATGCTCCATAAGGGATGGCACTTAATATTGTTGTTGCTATTACTGTGAAGGGGTTAGCCCCAGATGGCTGGACCTGTCCCCCATATTAACAGGAGTGACGGTCAATTACAGCACCTGTTACAGAATTTCCAGGCACAATCAAACTTTGGGGGAATCCTTATTCAAAAATTACTAATAGCCGGGCATTGTGGCGGGTGCCTGTAGTCCCAGCTACTCCGGAGGCTGAGGCAAGAGAATCGCCTAAGCCCAGGAGTTGGAGGTTGCTGTGAGTTGTGTGACTCCACAGCACTCTACCGAGGGTGATAAAGTGGGACTCTGTCTCTACAAAAAACAAAACAAAAAAAAAAATTACTAATAATTTCAAGGCTGCAACAGAAGAGCATTTAACTGCGTGGAGCCCTCCTAAGCCTGGGACTGCCCAGGGAGGAGGACCTGTTATAATACCGGATAAGGACGATGAACAAGTCCCCTCATTCTGGGCCTCAATCATCTCACATAAGAATTGGAAGAGACGAGTCAAGGCACTTTGGGCTCCAGCGTTCTAAAAGATGGGAGGTCCTTAGCAAGGAGCGGAGCACAGGTTGTCCTTTTTTAACTTCCAACCCCGCCAGACTAGAGCCTGGGGCTTTCTAGAAGGCTCCAAAAAGCATCGGGTGACCATAGCAACTCACGCCAAACTCTGGGGCCCTCGGCTCCGCCTACTGCTTCCTGGACGCGCTTGTTGATTGGCTCAGCAGGTGGACCAATGGTCAGCGAAGCGGGCTGTTTGCTGCAAGACCAATGGAGGCGGCCGGAGAGGGGGCGGGAAGGGAGAGGGAAAAGAGGCGGTCCTGGGCGGCCGGGAGCATGCGTGTTTCCGGCTCCGCTGCGGAAGGCGGACGACTGTAGCCGTTGGGCCCGTCGCGACCCGAAAGAGCCGGGAGGGCGCGGGACGTGAGTGCCGAACTCGGAGCGTGGATCGAGGCCGGCGCGATGGGCGGGGAGCAGGAGGAGGAGAGGTTCGACGGCATGTTGCTGGCCATGGCGCAGCAGCACGAGGGCGGAGTGCAGGAGGTAACGACCCGCGCGGCGTCGTCACGGCTGGCCCAACTACGCCCCTTCCGCCCCTTGCCTTCGAGGGCCGAGATCCACTCCTGGGCCTCGTGGGTTTCTGGGATTCTCCCCACGTTCTCACCGCGCCACGGCTTCCGGTCTGGCCACCTGCTGGCAACTCTCACCCCTTTCATAGCAGTCTCCGGCTTCCAGCGCCCCTTAGGAGTTTCTGTGTTAGTAATTACGGGGTCCCTGAACCCGCCCCTGCCCTCCCTTCCCCGAGCTTTAGGAGCCTCCTTGGTCTCACACATGGTTCTGGTCCCATTTCCCCTTTGATGGCCGTCCCCAAAGAGCATCCCTTCGGAACAATTCTAGCAAAGTGATTTGCATCTACCCAGACTTGAACTACCCAATGAACGTGTGCAGTGGGGTTCAGGGTGATGTTAGCACGTGGTCATTTTAGGCTTTGAATGGAGGAAAAGGATGCCTGCGTCCTTTCCACCTCTCCACCTGCGTTTCTCATGTATGAGATGAAACCACGAATCCCTGTTCTCTTCAAACGTGGGAGAGTAGTGTCTTTAAGCAAAGGATAGTGAGTTCTTAGTAATCAGGCTTGTTCATTCTAGGAGTATTTGTTGAGTGATTAGTATGTGCCAGACATTCGGGTGACTAGATCCTGGGGATACAGAAACCTTGCCTCCATGGAGCTTATAAAGAGCATTTCAAAAGCATAATTCATGCTGAGTGATCAGACATAATAACACATTGTGTGTGAAAGATGTGGATCAGCTAGCATAGATTCTGGAATTGGTTTTTTGGAACAGAAACAGAAGATTAGAGGTAGAAAAGCTTGTCAGGATCAGTCCAGAACTCTCAATCATAAAGCAGCCAGCAGCCAGAGAATGGCAGGGATCATTGAACAGGCTCCTGAGCTAGAGAGGACCAGACTCCTTAGGCCAGTGTGCTTTCCGCAGTCCATTGTTGATTCTGTCTCTCACTGGGGACAGATTTTCATTGAGCTTTCCATTCTCATTTTCACCTAGATGCTTGTGACTGAGGAGTTATAAGCCCTTTGAGGTGGGAAGGGTGTTTCTAACTTCCAAATGTGAAAAGACATCCTGGTCCCTAACTTGTTGACATAAAACGATTTGGGAGAGACTTTTTAGTGAATTAAAAAAGTGTCTAGAAGCAGGAATTGAAGCCATTGTGATAAGTTCTAGCATCAGATTTAGAACCATTTACTTGGGCAAAGAAAAGGGTTTGTAGGTGCTAATCTTAGGTCACCACTAGATGGATTCATCAAGAATTAGAGTATGTGCTCTTAGCTATACCTGGTGCCCAGCATCAGGGATGTAGACAGATTTCACAGTTCTTCTTGTAAGTCTACTCTCTGCCAGTGGGTCGCTTGCTCTGTGCCTTACATTCATAAAATCATTGCCTTTGTTACCTCATTTGATCCTCACGAGGACCTAGAAATGGTCCTGCAGCTTATTGCTGCTTTATAGAGATAAATAACTTCTTCAGAGTCATGAGGCTAATATGTATCATTCTGATACTCAAACCCATGCACTTTGGGTTTGACCACTTGTCTATACTGATAACCCCTGCCAGAGTTAGTCCATATTAGATTTTATTTTATTTTTTATTTTTTAGTAAAGTCTCACTTTATCGCCATCGGTAGAGTGCCGTGGCATCACACAGCTCACAGCAACCTCCAACTTCTGGGCTTAGGCAATTCTCTTGCCTTAGCCTCCCGAGTAGCTGGGACTACAGGCGCCCACCACAAGCCTGGCTATTTTTTTGTTTGCATTTCGGCCGAGGCTGGGTTTGAACCTGTCACTTTCGGTATATGGGGCCGGCGCCCTATTTGCTGAGCCACAGGCGCCGCCCCCACCATCTTAGCTTTTATTAAAGTGGCTTCATTTGCTTCCCTCCTCTGGCTTTGCCCTAGTAAATTAACTACGATCTTTTTTTTTTTTTTTTGAGACAGAGCCTCAAGCTGTCACCCTGGATAGAGTGCGGTGGCATCACAGCTCACAGCAACCTCCCAATTCCTGGGCTCAAGCGAGTCTCCTGCCTCCGCCTCCCAAGTAGCTGGGACTATAGGCGCCTGCCACAATGCCTGGCCATTTTTTTTTGTTTGCAGACGTCACTGGTGTTTGACGGGCCCGGGCTGGATTTGAACCCACCAGCTCAGGTGTACGTGGCTAGCACCTTAGCCGCTTAGTCACACCTTAGCTGCTAGGTTTTTTAATTATTTTTTATTTTTTTGTAGAGACAGAGTCTCACTTTATTGCCCTCAGTAGAGTGCCGTGGCATCACACAGCTCACAGCAACCTCCAACTCCTGGGCTCAGGCAATTCTCCTGCCTCAGCCTCCTGAGTAGCTGGGACTACAGGTGCCCGCCACCACAACCGGCTATTTTTTTGTTGCAATTTGGCTGGGGTCGGGTTTGAAACCGCCACCCTTGGGATATGGGGCCAGTGCCCTACCCACTGAGCCACAGGCACTGCCCTTGATAGGCTTTTTTACTTCCTGAAGAGGAAAGCATTTCATGCTCTGGATGTACCACAAGGAAAGTGAAATGTGCACATTCACACAAGAAATGAGAAACCTGTCTTCTTCTGAGCTAGGTAAAGTTAGGGTAGGCTACCTGGTAGGAGTAACTAAGGGAGCCTTTTAGGGAGGCTGTCTCAGTTGGGAGGCTCGATAGTCAAATCCCAGCTTCTCTCCTAGAGTAAGGAACTTGGCACCCCCACAACTTTGGTCTTCTCCCTCTGTCTTTCAGCTTGTGAACACCTTCTTCAGCTTCCTTCGACGCAAAACTGACTTTTTCATTGGCGGAGAAGAGGGGATGGCAGAGAAGGTGAGTGTTAGAGACTGCTGTTGCTTGGTCAGCTCAGTCTTATCAGAAGAAAAGCACACCTCACCTTCCTTTGGCATAGTAGTTATCTTCAGCAGAGCAAAATGCCAAGGGGGAGGAATAGGGGAGGGAAAGCAAGCTGTCACTTCTGGAAGCTCCACTGCTTGCTCAGTACTTTCCCACTGTATTTCCCATGATTCTTTAGCAGTTCTACAAGAGGGGCAGGTGTTAACTATTCCCATTTTACAAATGAGGAAATTGGCTTGGGGATGTTTTGCACCTTGTGCAAAGTGTTGAGCTGAGTTATGGGAGAACGAAGATTGAGAACAGAGTCTGTTGTGACCCTGCTTTCTGTCCTGACATGGTGCCTTTCAGTTCTTTTTCCAAGGAGGTTTTAACCTAATACTTAGGAGGTTTGAACTCAGTAGTTAATGTGAGATGAATGAGAGTGGGCAAATGTTAGAAATGAAGGCTTACACAGAAATTTGGGGAAACTCAAAGCCTTCCCAGTTGATAGGCCCCAAAAGTTCAAGGATTTGGGAATTTCATTTTGTGCTACTGGTCTGAGACCTTGAACTTCTTTCTTTTTTATTGTTTTTGAGATAGAGTCTCACTATGTTGCCCTCGATAGAGTGCCGTGGCGGCACAGCTCACAGCAACCTCAAACTTTTGGACTTAAGCGATTCTCTTGCCTCAACCCCCCAAGTAGCTGGGACTACAGGTGCCCACCACAGTGCCTGGCTCTTTTTTTTTTTTTGTAGTTGTTGTTTGGCAGGTCCTGGCCGGGTTCGAACCTGCCAGCTCCAGTGTATGTGGCCGGCGCCTTAGCCTCTGAGCTATGGGCGCTGAGCCAGTTTTTCTACTTTTAGTAGAGACAGGGTCTTGATTTTGCTCAGGCTAGTCTTGAACTGGTGAACTCAGGAGATATAGCTGCTTCAGCCTCCCAGAGTGCTAGGATTACAGGTGTGAGCCACCACACCCAGACTTTAGTAGTAACCAAAAGTTGGAAGCAACCAGAGTGTCCATCCATAGATGAATGGATAAACAGAATGTGATATATATACACAATGGAATATTACTCAACCTTAAAGGGAAAGGAAATCCTGTTCATAGGGATTGATACTACGGGATGAACCTTTGAGGACATTAGTTAAGTAAAATAAGCTAGTCATAAAAGGACAAACACAGCTGAACATTGGTTCAGCATCTGTGGATTCAACCAGCTAGGCATCAAAAATACTTGGAAAAGAGTGGTGCCTATGGCTCAGTGGGTAGGGTGCTGGCCCCATATACTGAGGGTGGCAGGTTTGAACCTGGCCCCAGCCAGCTAAAACAGGAGTGGCAACTGCAACAAAAAATAGCCGGGCGTTGTGGCAGGCACCTGTAGTCCCAGCTGATGGGAGACTGAGGCAAGAGAATCGCTTAAGCCCAAGAGTTGGAGGTTGCTGTAAGCTGTGACGGACGCCATGGCACTCTACCGAGGGCGACAAAGTGAAACTCTGTCTCAAAAAAAAAAAAAAAAAAAAAACTTGGAAAAATAAAAGTAAAAAATAGGCCAGGAATGGTATGGTGACTCACACCTGTAATCTTAGCACTTTGGGAGGCTGAGGAGTTGGACCAACCTGGGCTGCATAGATCCCTGTCTTTACAAAAAAAAAAATTAGCTAGACGTGATAGCTCTCCTATAGTCTTAGCTACTCAGGTGGGAGGATCACTTGAGCCTAGGAATTTGAGGTTGCAGTGAGCTATGATGATAGCTCTGTACTCTAGCCTAGAGATAAGGTGAGACCCTGTCTAAAAAAGAAAATTGAAAAATAACCATACAATAGTAAAAATAAAAACAATACAGTACCAAAAGAAAATACAGTACAACTATTTGCATGACATGTACGTTGCATTTTATATAAAGGACTTGAGCATTGGAGGATTTTGGTATTGTAGGTTGGAGGGATCCTGGAATATTCCATTTCTCTGAAGTATAGGTGGAAGTCACATAAGATTATGTGACTTTATATACTATGTAACATATATGTCATATATAGTGGAATCAGATTCATAGGGGTAGAAAGTCAAATGGTGTTTGCCAGGGGTTGGGAGGAATGGGCAAAGGGGAGTTTCAGTTTTCTCAACTGAAAAAAAGTTGTGCAGATTTGTTTCACAACAAGGTGAATATACTTAACACCATTGAATTGTATGCTTAAAAATGGTTGGCTCGGCGCCTGTGGCTCAACGGGCTAAGGCGCCAGCCACGTACACCTGAGCTGGCGGGTTCGAATCCAACCCGGACCTGCCAAACAACAATGGTGGCTGCAACCTAAAAAAATGGCCGGGCGTTGTGGCGGGCGCCTGTAGTCCCAGCTACTTGGGAGGCAGAGGCAGGAGACTCGCTTGAGCCCAGGAATTGGAGGTTGCTGTGAGCTGTGATGCCACGGCACTGTCCAGGGTGACAGCTTGAGG
>CAUYRH010160885.1:0-31074 GCA_963574655.1 Perodicticus potto
CCCAGGCCCGCCAAACAACAATGACGGCTGCAACCAAAAAATGGCCAGGCGTTGTGGTGGGCGCCTGTAGTCCCAGCTACTTGGGAGGCGGAGGCAGGAGACTCGCTTGAGCCCAGGAATTGGAGGTTGCTGTGAGCTGTGGTGCCACGGCACTCTATCCAAGGTGACAGCTTGAGGCTCTGTCTCAAAAAAAAAAAGCCTGGCCTCCCACTGTACAACTCCAGGGGGTGCCCATTCCCAGGCAGACTCCATCTGCATGTTTCCCGTATAGGTACAGGACTGTGTGCCTGGGTGGCCAACATCTCTCCTCAGCCTGCTCCCAGCTTCTAGTCCCGCCCAACAGCTATCTCTGTCCCTAGGGGCACCTGCAATCCCCACCATGGTGTCCCTCAGCCCTGAAGCTTCCCTGTTAGACTGGGACTCCCCGGGTGGGGGCAGAGCTGGCAGCTGCTCTGGACGAGCGCCTCCCCCTCACATCTGAAACGTTTGTCTTCATTTACTTTGTGTAATTAAGAAAAACCCACTACTGTTGTGGCAGCAGTGGGGGAAGCAAGTTACACAACAGTATATCCTGTGTTACACTAATTCGTTTTAAATGATTTCTAGGAGACAGCAAACTGGGATAGAATAAGGGTGATTTTATCGTTTCTCCTTAAAATATTTTTACTTTCCAAATTGTTTAAGTCGTGTATCAGAGATATAGGGCTGAGAATACAATAAAGCCCCCCTCCCAGATAGCACAGATGAAAGCTCCCGGTGGGGGCTGGGAAAGTCTGAGAAAGGGTTTAGAGGGGCTAGGCCTGTGGGCAGACAGGTTAGGCAGGGAGGCTTGAGGTTCTCACAATCACAGAGACCACAAAGACTACCTCCAACTCTGTCCCACGGCCTAGAGGGCAAAGGCTTCCCTAAGACCAGGTCCCTGAGGTGGGTGGTGCCAAAGCCTGGTGTGAACCCAGGCCCTGACCCCCAGCAGGGGGCAGTGTTCTTCCCCTTCCCTGCATCTCTGTCTCTCTCTCTAGCTCCGTCTCTTTCTCAGTCTCTGCCTCTCCTTCTCCAGTGGACCTCCAGGTCTCACTGTAGACTCCAACATGGCCCCTTACCCTCCATCCATAGGACAAGCACTTTTGGGGGGATGGAAGGACATGAGCATTCCCAAGAGGCCACCACACCCCACCTGATTCTGAAGGCACTGGGCCAGGACAATGGCACACACTAGGAAGGCACGGATTCTCAGTCCCTGTAATAAGACCACACATGAGGCAGATAGGTGAGCACCAGGCACCTGCACCCCCATACATGCACCACTGGACAGCCTTCAAAGTGGTGCCAGGGTGGGAGTGAGGCAGGCCTGGGTTCAAGCCCTTTCACTCGGAGCTCTGCAGCCTTGGGTGCATTATTCTTCCTTCTCTGAACCCCTTGCCCCTCATCTATAAAATGAGGATGTCAGCCCCTAGAGCTATGATGCCATATGTGAAGCAGGTAACATGTGCAAAGTGCCCATACTGCCCAAGCAGGTGCGCACTACATGGTGGCTGTAGTTGTTATAAACTCAACCCTTCTGCCCGCCCTCCAGCCTCCAAACTTCCAGCCTCTCAGTCTCCCAACCTCCAGCCTCCAGTCCTGCAGTCTCTCAGCCTCCAGCCTTCCAGCCTCCATCCTGACAGCCAGCCAGCCCCAAGCCCAGCTTCCCTTTCCCTACCCTAACTGCCAGGAACCCTTCAGGGACTATGTATACCAACAACAATTTTTAAAATGGTGACATTTTAAATTTGTCTAACTTTTTTTTTTTTTTTGCAGTTTTTGGCCAGGGCTGGGTTTGAACCCACCACCTCCAGCATATGGGGCCAACACCCTACTTCTCTGAACCACAGGCGCCACCCTGTCTTTCTGACTTTTAAGAGATACATATTTTTCTTTCTTCTCTTAACCCAGCTTGATTTTAAAGCATTTCTTCTTACTCAAATCAGAAATAATAAAGAATATTGCCTCCAAACCTACCACCTTAACAAATCAACTGTCTTCATGTGTACTCCTGGGAAACCTCATTATTTGTGAATAATTTTTTTTTTTTTTGAGACAGAGTCTCACTTTATCACCTTGGGTACAGTGTCATGGCATCATAGCTCACAGAAACCTCAAACTCTTGGCCTCAAGTGATCTTGCCCCAGCCTCCCGAGTAGCTGGGACTACAGACACCCATCACAATGCCCAGCTAGTTCTCACTCTTGCTCAGGCTGGTCTTGAACTCATGAGCTCAAGCAATCTACCCACCTCAGCCTCCCAGAGTGCTAGGATTACAGGCATGAACCATCGTGCCCGGCCTTGTGAATGAAGTTTTAAAAAATGTGTATCTACAGTAGCACCTCATCCATCTATAATAGAGCTAAGAACTGGGAAATAGCACAAAAAAGGCACCCAGCGGGACAAAGTAGCTGCCACTTACACTACGTACTCACGTTGGTGACTTTGCCCGTGAGTGAGGTTATCAGCACCTGATAGCTGTTAGTCTCCACAAATTCTAATAATATACTTGTCAAGCTCGTGCAGTTTAGAAATAGCAAATCAGAAGCGGCTGGAAGGGAGGGGGAGGGCAGCTTGGGCAGGCACTGTGATAACACTGGGAGGGGACAGAGCACACTGTAATGAGGAAGAGAATGGAAAACAAGTTCCACGAAGTGTTCATAAGCCCCTGAAGCACCCAGCTGGGGCCTTTTTGGCAGGAGAGCCAACACCCTCCTACCCTCAGCAGGCCTGCGCGGTACTGTAGGGTCAATAATTCACGTACACACCAGCGGCCTCAGTCACCCAGGAAAGGTTATATATTCTATCAGTGACGACTTAAGGAAGCAAACAAAGTACATATTTTAGGAAGACTTCCACAAGAGAACGTTAGAACAATAAATGCCAGCATAAATTTTTAATAATCCAGAAAAGCAGACCACACAGAACAGCTTATTCCCCAAGGCTTCTGAGAGGTTATTCCTATACCAACTTCATTTTTGAAAGTGATCCTCTGGATAGTCCCCACTGTCAGTGGGCCTTGTGTGATGTGTAGAGGGGCTCCCCAATTCTCAAAGACAGAGGCTTCTCCCTACCCAAGAGGCCAAGCCCTTAAGGACAGTGCCCGGTATCCAGGGGAATGTCAGTCCCAGTGTCCACTGGTCCAATTATCTGACAAATGGGCAATCCAGGGCCTTCAAAGCCCCCGAAGTGGTCTCCATTGTGGCCCAGCAACAGCTGACTTCCCAACAAATAGCCAAGCTCCAAAACACTCTACCTACTCCCCACAAATATGCCCGCCCACCTTCACGGCAGCTGTCCTGTGTCCACTACAGGGGCACTCCACTTCACTCCCTCAGCCTGCCCCGCACCTCTGCCACTCCCCACCCCAGCAGAATCCCACCCTGCCCACTGAAATGCTCCTCACGCTAGACTGTAAGCTGCGTGCCTGTTGGACTTTCTACAGTGACAGCACTGTCTCAGTACTCGACAGGAGTTCAGGAAGCTTGTGCCGATCCACAGTGGATCAGGGGCACACATCCCTGCCAGCACCACATGCACGTTCCTTCCCGTCCCATAACTTACCCACAATGTGAGCTCCCAGAGCTGGGAAGGAATTCCCCTTTGCCCAATAAGGATTTATGCTAATTTTTTCCTCCACAAACCTTCAATAAATAGAAGAGCTAAATTTATCTCTGTCCTGACGTTCCTGAGAATGGGTGGAACTGGGCAGAAGGGCAGGGGGCCTGCCAACACTTGCCTCCGTTACTGTCTGACTTTTCCCTTATTCTTCCTGTGGCACGGTGGAGAGGTAGAGGCACAGAAATATCGAGAATCATTTGCCCTCCTTTTGTCCTACTTCAGGCAGAACAAAGACAGCTCAAAGACTGCCAAGGAAAGGGATGACAGACTCATTCCTTCCAGCCCTTCATCCTCATCGCTGGAAACTGGCTGGAAGTTCTTCCTGCTGTCTGGTTTGAAGCCCTTCATCTGTCCTGTGGAGAGGTTCTTCTTTCTCACCTTCCATTATTTTTTCTCCTCCAATCGAAAGTGGACTTTTTCACACCAGAGGGGAGGAGGCTGAGGAGGACTGAGGAAAGGGGGGCTTTAGTAAATTTATCCCAGGCTCAAACCCTGGCAGGACAGATGAGGAAATGATGGGGAAGCAACAAATAGTGAAGCGGAGTGTGTGGGGGGTAGACACACAGCATCGAGAAGCACAAAGGGGACCAAGAGGAGAGCAAGAAGAGAAAGTCAAGGGGTAACACTCCTGGCCAAAAGTCCAGCAGGCTACAGAGCTGGCTCCAAGCACTGACAAAGCTGCTACACGGTATCATGGGGTTCAGGCGCCCCTTATCAGGGGTGCTCTACCCCCTCAGCCCTGCAGTACCAGGGCAGCCATCTGCTGCCCTCTCACCCATTGTTGCCAGTGCCTGTTGCCATGGCAACCAGCCCTCCTGGCACCTGGAGAGCAGGTCTCAGCAGCAATTTGGCCCCCAAGTGATTTCTAACATAGTCCCTTCCCCTCCAGAACCAAGGCTCCACCTGCCCTTCTGCGGGGACCCACACACTCTGACTGCAAAGTGAGGGGGGACCAGTGGCCAGCCACACGAACATCACACAGCCAGCGAGGGCGTCCATCTCAGTGTCCTCTGCACAGAGACAACACAGGATGGTGAAGGGGGCTGGGTTCTCCGTGGTTTTAAGGATGGATCTGAATAACACCTTACCATTCATTCCTGTGGCTCCCCCTAGCTTCATCGCCTCTGAACCATCCAGCACACAAGGCCACCACCACCAGGATAATCTCCAAATACCATTTTATCCACTCACTCTTCAGCTCAAGTGCCTAAAATAGCAGCTCCAGATTATCAGATCACATCTCAATGTTTGTGGCATTCACATCCCTGCACACACATCCAGCCTCAACCCTAGGACCTCTGGTCAGCCACAGCTCTTCTCTGTCCCGGTTTTCTTGTTCCTGCAATGTTTTCTTTATTCATGCCATTACCTACTTCCCGTGATGCCCTTGCCTTTTGGGTCACATCCAACTTTCAACAAGCCACACGGTAGCCTATCACTATAACTATTGCACCTACTATGATGTTGGTCAGTAAGGCTGCAAATGACCAATTTGCTTGTGGGTTCCAAATTTTGCTGCAAGCTCGTCACAGGGAAAATGTTCTCCTTCATTGGGCCCCAAGATTCCCCAGTTGCACTGGGAGTTCCCACAGAGTAGGAGCAGCTCCCCACCCCAGACTCCTCTGGGACAAGCACCGCAGCCTCCCCCTTAGAATCTCCCAGAGGTAGCACTGGTGGGCTACCGTGATGCCCTCCCCAGGCCTCGGCCCCAAGCTGGCTTCTCCAGACCACAGCCACAACTTCCACCGCAAGCTGCAGGGTCAAAGCCTAGAGCAGTGCTGCCCGGGGGAACTTTCTGCCATGCTGGAAGCATTCTCTGGCTATCAGATTTAAAAGACTCCATATGAAAAAAATGGTGTAAAATGATCACTGATATTTTTTATATTGGTTATATGTTAAAATGATAGCATTCTGGATATGGTGAACTAAATAAAACATCTTACTGAAACTAAGTGAAAGTATTTTCTCTTTTTAAAACGTGTGGCTATAGAAAAATTATAAATTATACATATGGCTTACATTATGTTTCTATTGGACCATGGTAGTTTAGACAGTTTTGGGTGTGCTAATTTAGCTTGCACTTTCTTTGTTAAAATAGCCTTTTTGCCTCTGCAAAGTGTAAAGAGTATCCCATCTGAATCTTCCCCATGTCTCAGTTTTTCCTCTCTCCACACTACTTTGTTTTCTTAAGTTTATTATTGTATTTTTACTGTGGTTAAAAAAAAAAACACTCACATAGCATGAAATCTACCCTCTTAACACATTTTGAAATGGGCAGTACAAAATAATTAACTATAAGCCCATTATTATACAGCATCACTTTTTTTGAGAGAGAGAACGCATTCTGTCACCCCAGCTGGAGTACAGTGGCCTCATCCATCATAGCTCACTACAACCTCAAGCTCCTGAGCTGAGACCATCCTCCTGCCTCAGCCTCCCATGCAGCACCTTTCTTATTTTAGTTTTTTTCTTTTTTTTTTTTTTTTCTTTTGCTTTCAATTTCAGCTGGCTTTCGCTCATCTTAGTTTGAAGTTTTTTGGTGTTTTTTTTTCCCCTTCCTTCCTTTAGCGATTCTCTTACCCTTTGCCTCCCAAGTAGCCGGGATTACAGGCACCCGCCACAAATCCGGTTGTTTGTTTTTTTTCGGGGGGGGGGGGACAGGGGTCTCTCTCTGGCTCACTCCAGCTCATGCTGGTCTCGAACCTCTAAGCTCAGGCAATCCACCTGCCTCAGCCTCCCACAGCGCTAGGACTACAGGCGTGAGCCACCATGCCCGGCCTTTAGTTTTTTTCTTATCTTGATGTATGCTTCTTTGATAATTGCTTCAAACTGTCTCTGGAACAAACCAGTGTTATGTATTGGTTAATTGATTTAGATCCTTGGTGTCCTAGTTCTAAATCTCCCATCCCAGGAGTGCTTTAGGGATAACCATCATCATAAGAGCACATTTCATTTGTACTGCCTTTTACTGTATGAGAGTGCTTCTTGCGTGAGCTAACTCACATAGTGACCCTGGGGAACAGGCAGGCAGGCAGGCGTAAATATCCCTGGTCAACAGGTAAGGAAACAGAAGATCAGGGGTTAAGTACTGTAGGTAAAGGCAGTGGCAAGACTAGAACCCAAATGCTTGGCCCCTGGCCACCTTCCATTCCCCACACACTAGAGGCGCAGTACACACAGGTTCAGAGGCCAATAGAGCTATATGCTCTCCTCACCCCTACGGCACTGACTCTACAGCAAGAGGGACTAGGACGCTGCTCAAAAAAGGGAGACATTATTCAAAAAGGAGTATGTGGTGAGGCTAAGCTAAGAGGCTAAAATGGGAACCTCCAGGCCTGAGTCCCAGAATCACCTCTGCTCCCAAGCAACTGTGTGCCCTTGGATTACTGTTTTTACACCCCTGGGCTTCAGTTTCCTCATCTGTAATACAAAGGAGTGGCTGCTTCAAGGTGCAGCTAGACCAGCACGGCTTCCCTGCTAGAGGAAATGCAAACCAGCTCGATCCTTTTGTACACAATTTGGCAATATGTGTCAAGAGCCTCAGAAATGTTCAAGCTCTTTGCCCCAGTAATTCCACTTCTGAGAATCCTAAGGAAATAATCCTAAATAAGGGAAAAAGCTTTATGTGCAAAGACCTTCATCTCAGCACTATTTATAACACTAAAAAACTGAAAATGAGCTAAAGTCTAATAATAGGAGAATGGTCAAAGTATGATGTGGTAAATCCACTTAATGAAATATTATGCAGTTATTTTAAAGAAAACAGCATCAACACAGAATGAGCTTTGGGCTATGTAGGGAGGAAAAAAGCAGGATATTAAAGGGCTGACACTGTATAATTGTAGTTAAATTTCAAAATGGGAAATCAACTTTGCACTCCTATGGGAACACATGCGTATATGTCCATAAAAGGCTAGAGGAAATTCACCAGAATGCTAACAGTGACTATTTTAGAGTAATAAGATAGGCTACAGGTGCTTGTGTTTTCTTTTCTCAGTTTCCAAATATGCATAATGATTTTTAAAAAAATATGTAATATATATACTGAGGGTCCTAGATTTTAAGTTCCCCAAGAACACAGCTGGCTCTGACAGGGCTGGGTGAGTCACACAGGTGGTGAGGCTGCCCGCTGAGCAGGCGTGGAAACGCCAAGCACCTGAGAGCTCCTTCTCAGCTGAAGGGAAAGCCAGGGGAAGAGAGACCTGCGTAATTCACAAACACATGGGGAACCGCCAACTCCACCACCACGCCATCCCCACCACCCCATCCCTCTGCTAAAAAAAAAAAAAAGCAGTAAAGATCACTTTCCACCTATGCTCATTTAAGATGAAAAGTGAGCATGTGTCTGACCATCCTGCACCCTAGAGCAATTGATTTTTCAGCCTGTACTCCTTGGAGTCCACTTAGTGGCTGGGTGAGAGAGGGAAGCTGGCAGACGAAGGAGAGAAACCCCCCTAAACGACTAGTAGCTGTTCCACTTGGGGGCACCTACGTAAGATTTTGTTGGAACAAATGGTACAAAGATCAAGGCAACTTTTCTTGGGGGCTTAGGGAAGAAAAAGCTGGAATCATCCTGAGCCCTGACCTTCCTCCCTGGTCTATAGTCTTTGTGGCAGGAAAAATATTTCCCCCCACTTTCCAGCCCCTTTCAGCTGTTCTCTGAGACCCCTGCTGTGGCATGGAACTAGAGCCTTAGAAATACAGCAAGAGTGGGTGACGCCTGTGGCTCAAAGGTGTAGGGTGCTGGCCCCATATGTCGGAGGTGGCGGATTCAAACCCAGCTCTGGCCAAAAACTGCAAAAAAAAAAAAAAAAAAGTTTAGAAATACAGCAAGAGACTTCAGATGCCCCACCATGACCCTGTGGCGCCTGTCCCTGCAGAAGCCAGTGGCTTCCCAGGTTATTCTTTAGATAAGGCCTGGCGAGGCTGGGGCAGATTCAGAGAGAATCAGATGGACAAGAGCCATGGAAAGGCAGAATCATTCACCAGCTCCAAGACCAGTGCCCAGCACCCCTGAGGACTTAAAGGTACAGCAAGTGGGACACAAAAGGGAAATGCATTCTACTGCACTGGAGGGGGACCCAGGGCCCCTCTCTAGGAGCTGAGATAGGCTGAGGACACGACAGGCTGAGAGAAGGGTCTGATAAGTAAGAGAAAACAGAACTATGATCAGTTATCAAGCAACGTGAGGGCTGCTTGGACCACAAGCAGGACCATTTAAGGTCGATGGCAAGGAGGACAACCCTCCACTCTCTAAACATCCCACTTGGAGCAGGCCCAGAGGTGGAATGCTGGGGCTGCAGAGCATGGCTCTGACCCAGAGTTACTATTCTTGGGATCAAATCTGGCTGCCTGACAGCACTGGACTGATGGCGAGGCTGGGGGCAGTATGTTGACAATGCTGGCAGAGTACTGGAAGCAAAGGGGGCCCTGGAACTCAAGCAAGGGTTTCTTTTGAATCTCTCTATCCAAGGAAGAGCAGCGCACAGGACTATGGTTGGGGATGTATTTAAAGGGGTCTCTGGTAGTGTCTACAGTTTTCTCTTTTTGGCAGGGTGGGTGTGTTTATTTCATATTTCTTATACATGTAATTAAGAGTGGCAATTAAAAAAGACCAAAAGAACATTCCTTAATATTGATGAGACAGACAATAAATCAAAAGATGTCCTTGTCAGCACCTCCCTATCTGACCCTCCATATCTTGAAACATCTTGAGTAACACTAAATAGGCTCGGCGCCTGTGGCTCAACGGGCTAAGGCGCCAGCCACGTACACCTGAGCTGGCGGGTTCGAATCCAGCCTTGCCTGCCAAACAACAATGACAGCTGCAATCAAAAAATGACCGGGCATTGTGGCGGGTGCCTGTAGTCCCAGCTACTTGGGAGGCAGAGGCAAGAGACTCACTTGAGCCCAGGAATTGGAGGTTGCTGTGAGCTGTGGATGCCACAGCACTCTACCCAGGGTGACAGCTTGAGGCTCTGTCTCAAAAAAAAAAAAAAAAAAAAAACAGATGTTGTGGCAGGCACCTATAATCCCAGCTACTTGGGAGGCTGAAGCAAGAGAATCACTTGAGCCCAGGAGTCTGAGGTTGCTGTGAGCTGTGACGCCATGGCACTCTACCAGGGATGACAAAGTAAGACTCTGTCTCAAAAAAAAAAAAAAAAGAACATAAATTTAGAGCTATGAAGACCTAGGTTTGAATCATGGCTCCACCAACTAAGGCCTGAGTCACTAGGCCATCTCCTCTTTGATCAGAGAGAGGTATAATAATACCCGCTCACAGGATTATGAGGAGGAAAAACTAGGCGTCATTGTTGAATGACAGAGTGAGGGAAGGGAACAGCCTGGGTGATTCTCCTAAGAATGCTGCTTTCTCCTCCTCGCAATCCACCCCACACCACTGCCATGTGACTCAGTCAACCATGTCACTCAAAAACTCCCCAAGGGTCCCTGATGTCCATGAAATTAAGAATGAACCACTGAGCTGGGCTTTCCCAGCCTACTGGGGGCTTCTCTTCACATAGCTTCCCTGCATGGACGTCGGGTCCTTCATTTCTATGTGTCCCTGTCACGCTTTTATCCATAATCACCCTTTGGGCCTTCCCTGACCTCTCCAGACAGAAGGGGATTCTGTCCCCCCAGCCTCCTGGCATGCTGTTTTGATTATAGTCAGCTACGCACAGGTGTTCATCTTGACTTTAGCAAACATTTTGAGTTACAAAATGATAGTCTACAAGGAAGGAATAAGATGCTGCTCGCTTCCCTTGAGAAATCTGGTGAGGAATAACAGAGATATGCCCACCCAGGAAACATTAAACGAGGCAGAACAGCCGATGATAAAGCACCAGCAGAAGTGGCAGTCAGCACTGTGTCTGAATCACCCCTGGGCCACGCTCAGAGAGACCCTACCTGAAGGGGCCTTAGAAGGGGCCTTTCAAATGCAGACTGAACAGCCGGTTAACAAACAGACCAAGTACCCAAGTGCTGAGAACACAAGGCTCAAATAAGACACAGTTCCCTCTTCCTATAGCTTCCAACTTGGACAAACGCTGTCCCTGCCAGACACAAGGAGTGGACAAGGTTACCCCTTGAGCTGCTGGCCAGTTCAGAGTGTCTGCCAGAGGCCCTCGTGGCAGCACCTTCAACCAGCACCTCATCACCCTGGACCCTGACCTCCCATCCCACCACAGCCAGAAGGTGAGGGCCCAAAGGTGGCTGCTGGCCCCTGGCCCCTGCCTGCCCTGCCCTGCCCCATCTCTCCAGCTGTGCTCTGGAGAGAAGAATGCGCACTGGGCCCAGAACAAACATTTGCACAGGCCTCCTGACTAGGGGGGGAGTCACTGGAAAAGAAGGTTAAGCCTTCATCTCAGACAAAAACTCCTGGTCGCAGGGCCTCTGTGTGTTGTGGGAGCCATTTTGAGTTCAGCACTAGGGAATTTCAGGTCTGATAGAGCACGATGGGAGAACCACACGCCAGGGCTCACTATCCCGGCCAGTGAGGAAGACTATAGCCGGGGGAGTGAAGCCTCCACAGCCACGTCTGGGAGGGAGCTCCCCGCTGGCACACAATTTCTGTCTTAGTCTGCCTTTTCAGACCCCATCCTTTGTCAGCTCTGAAGAGGACCCCTGTCGGTGTGGACTAACCCGTGAGTTTATCTTGGGGCCTCAGCACCAACTCTGGGCCTCAGTTTTCCTCATACTACAGAGGGAACCTGACCTGCCTCCCTCGCGTTGCCAGATGGCACAAGAGGCCAGAGGGCAGGGCATGGGGGGGCGAGCCCACTGGAGCTGTGGGAGAGCCAGCCGCCCCCAGCAGCCGCAGTGGTTGCTGGGGCGGCCGTCACAGCAGAGCCACTTGGGGAAGGCCTACAGGCCCACCAGCACAGGCCCCCAGAACTGTCCTCCTTAGTGCTGTGGCTTTGATTTTCATGCCAGGACACATGCCCTCCGCCAGCTTGCAGCAGCCTCATCCTGAGCACTCCCGCTGCTGCCCCCTGAGGCTCTGAGCACCAGGCCAGGGCTAAAGAACAGAGAAGCAGCAGTAAGTTTCCCAGGAGCCTCCACCTTGAAATGCAAATGCTTCCAGACCCAGAGCACCCCTGGGCAAAGAAGAGCAAACTCCAACCATGCTCTCTCCTCTAGGACCTAAGGAATCTTGAGAGGCCAAGAGGGAGCAGGGTAAGTGGGGCATCGCGCCCCATGCCAGGCCTGCAGAGGGCCATGAGGAATGCAAGGTCCTGGCCTTCCCCTCTGGACCATTATACATTTTTATTTTTCTGTATTTCTGAGGCTTGGACATCTGGGACCAATTCTTAGGAATATTAACTGATCGACCTGTAAGTGCACCTTCCATATGCAAACCAATCCAGAAGACACACCCCTCCTTTATTGGGTCCCCACTGGGTCACTACTTCCATGCCCTAATCACACCAGTACCAGGCACTAGACAGCTAGAGGCAGCCTTTCTGGCCCTGGAGCCTCCTGCAATGACTCAGACTGCCAATGCTAAACCAGATTACCCTGCCTTTCCATTCCCTTCAGCGGAAACCACAATAAAGGCTCTTGCCCACATTCCTCCTCACCTCCACTGCTTCCTGAATGACCCTGGTATTTCCCCACATGGACACTGTGTGGTGTGGCGTGGTGTGGCGTGGTGTGCCCTCCTCGGGGAGCTATGAGTGACAAAATGTCTCTTGCATCGGTGTCCTGATCTGTTGGCTTCACCATACCTGAACAACAATAGAATCTACATTTTAAGACATCCATTCACAGGGCTCTCTAGTCAGTTACAAAGGCAATTGTCTAGTACCATTGACCAGCAAAGTGGTATTTTCATTTAGGCTAGAGGAAGCAAAGAGAAGAGGAAAGGGACTGCCCTAACCTCCCCAGCCTGAAATTGGGCTCTTGGGACTCAGGATTATTCCCTTTCTTTTCTCCCATGGTTACTAGAAATGGCACAAATAATGGCTTAATGAGTGCTGGCTCTGTTGTAGGGAGGGACAAGGACACTCGTGTGACTTGGAGTTGAGCAAGTCCACGTTCCCACGACTCCACCCAGCTGGACTCCTAATGAGGCCCCCTCCAAAGTGTCTGGGCTGTCTCTTCTCCAGAGCACGCCAGCGGCTGTAGTTGGCCAGCCTGCCACCAGCACACCCACTGTGTGAGCCAGGCCACAGCTATCGCTCCCATTCTGGGAACCCAGAAACTTTTTCAACAGGGCACCAGGTCACTCCTTGGTTTTGGATCAAAATTCTGCAACCTGAAGCCATCTACACCCAGACTGGGGACATCTTTCAAGTTCAGCCACCATTATATTTCCCTGAACTGGCTGCTTCTCTGTTCTAGGAATGTGACATCCCCTCAGCTGCCCTCTGGGCCAGGCTTTATCCTCCCACTCTGCCAGCTGCCCAGTCCCAGCGATGGTCATCAACTCTTCCTTCTCTAGACACCCTACTACTCTCACCCTGTCTGCTGACCGCGCAGCCCCCATCAGTATACCCTCTCCCAAGGGTATACTGCTCTTTAACATCAACAGCAGCTTGTCACTGTCACCAAAAAGAATGGGATCAGATAAACAAAATGTGCTGTATCTAGATGATGGAATATTGGTCACCTATAAAAAGGAATGAAGTACTGATTCATGCTCCAACGTGGCTAAACCTAAAAAATATTATGTGAAGTGAAAGAAGACAGACACCCCAAGACACACATCGAAGGATGCCAGTGACCTGCTGTATCTGGAATAGGTAAATGTGCAGAGGCAGAAAACAGACTAGCGGTTGCCAGGGGAAGAGGGGCAGGGGAAACTGGGACTATGGGGTTTTCTTTAGGGGTGACGGAAATGTTTGGGCCTAGACAGAGGTGGCACTTGTGCAACACTGTGAATGTATTGAATATGATGGAATTACACACTTTAAGATGGTTAATTTTTTGTTACACAAATTTTACCTCAATTTTTAAAAGAATGGTGTTAGATAATGCCTTAATCACATAGGGTGTCCAGTGGGCCCATAAAAAGAAACGTAAGAGGTGGCCTGGGATAGTACAAAGAGCCCTGTACCTAATGAAAAATCCAGACACCGATTCTGGGTTCGATGCCTGGGAAACATTAAGCCAGCCACTGAACAGCACCTCCGTGGATGCTCTGCTGCGTGAGCATGGTCATAACACTTATCTGCAGTGTCACCGTGACAATTGAAGGAGATAATCTAGGAACAGCACACAAAAGACACTCATTCGTACACTCGGCAAAAAAGAGTAGTACACAAAATAAGTTTGTTAAAAAAGCATTCTGCCATTATAGAGGCAGTAGGGGACAAAAGCAGATACAAAATCCTAGCCATACAAACTACATTTTTATCGATAAAAGCATATCTCAGTAAACAAAGTACAGAAAAGATTTAGAAAGCAAGCTGATGTTATAAGCTTATACATTTTTTTTTTTTTTTATAAATTCTGTGGCTAAGGACCAGGGAAGCCAGGTTCTAGAGCTATCTCTGTAACCTGCCTAGGAAGTCTTTGTGAAATTCTCTCCCCATCTGACCCCTTACTTTCTTTGATTTTTAGAATCGTTGAATATCATAAAGGTCAGGTTTAACCAGACCCACTCAGCCTCTGCTCCCTCTCCATGCTGGGGTCATGCCAGGCACCAAGTGCGCCCCAGGGTTGGTACAAGTGAGTCCCAATGCTCCCGGAGTAGGCAACTGAGAACTCTAAAACCAGGCAGAATGTGACAACGAGCACAGATGGCCCAGCAAAGGCTGGTCTTTGATGTGGCCACTAGGGAAGTTATCCCTAAAGTCAAGGTCAAAAGGCAAGGATGCAGCTCTCACCTGCTGGTGGAAAGGATGTGTTGCTGGTAATTGTCTTGTCCAAGCAACAAAGATGGGCAAGGGAAGAGACACCACAAATCCTCATTTGATTCCCTAGTACAATGGTTTTCCAACTGACAATCCCAGAGCAGTGAGGGAACTGGACAGAAATGCAAATTGCTGGCTCTGCCTCCAACTTTGTGAGCCAGAAACTGGGGATAGGGCCCAGCAAGTTTTCCAGGTCTTTAAGGTGCCCCCTGAAGATGAAGTGCTTTCCTCCCATCTCATCTGCTTCCTTGACAAAGGAAGACTGCCCCAGGAAGACCCCGGCAGGGCCCTCCTGCTGAGGAAGGTCCCTATGGTCAGGAGCTAATCTACCACCTGGGAATAAATTACCTTTGCCTCTCTTCACTAGCCCTGGCTGGGAATGGCAAAGACCCAGCTCAGGGAGAGCAGTATCTGTCCACGGTCCTCTCGCACCCATAACCCCACCTCAGACCTGTGCTCCCCAGGGCTATGGTCCCATATCCCTGAAGTCCCCAGACAGATGGGACAACAGGACTTCGCTCTCTTCTCCCTGCTTTGCCTAGAGCTGGGATCTCTTAAACCAGAGGGAGGCCCCCAGCCAGCCCCAAGGCCCCCTCTGGAGCTGGAAGAGGGAGGGAGGGCTAGGGGCTAAAACATAGCTATCATCTTGAAGGATGGCAGAGGGACTGGGAGTTTCCTTTCTAGAACTTCCCAGGAAATACAAAGACCCTCCAGGGCAGCTCCATCCCTGGAAGAGTTCTCCTCTCCTGCAGCCCCCCACCTCTAGAAAGCAGCCGGGGACCACCCTACCTCCCAGACATCAGCAGATGGCAGGGGTCTATGGCTGTGCCAATTAGGGAGGGCTCTTCCACTACTGCGCCAAGGCCCTTGGCCACAATCTGCACTACATTGTTCTGGCTTTGGAACCACTAGGTGAAAACCAGCATAACAACACCCACCTCAGAGGGCAGCAGTGAGGACAACATTAGAGGGCAGGACTCCCAGAGCAGAGTAAAGGCTCCACACAGGCATCCACCCTTATTCAAACAACTTCAATGGCTAATTATTAGATACTGGGCACAGCCCTAATTCCTCAGCTCTAGCCATTCTGGCTCCCACTCTGCTCCAAACCAGCAACTACACCAAAACATGCCTTCCACCACCAAGCCTGACCTTCCTGCTTCTGTTAGCCAGAGAGTTCTTCCTCCTTTGCTCCCAGCACCTGCCTGGGCCACCCACCTGCAGTCAACAGTCAAAGGTGCTTTAGTGCCTGGTTGGGGAGAGCCCACCGTCTTCCATGGGATGCCCTCACTAGGGGCTCAGCAAGTACAAGGGCAAAACACATATCTGGGAAATTAAGTGAATTCTTCTAGGTTCAGGAGAAAAATCAGAGCCTCAACCAGGGAGCAATTGGACCCCTGCTGGCCCTCACACATCACTGTCCAAGGAATAAGATAACATGCTGGGGGATTTCCTAGGCCCCTGGGGAAGGTGATAGTCTGAGAGGCTGTGTCCTCACACTTCTAGGCCCGAGACAAAAACCTCCTCAGGCAACAGATACTGATTCAGTCTCCAGGGGGCAAAGGACAAAAACCTAAGCCTGGCCCAGGACCCCTTCCCCCCCCACCCGCACCCACCTCCTCTCCTTGCCCTGCCTCCCACCTTGGGCCTCCCACCAACCAGCACATGCTTCAAGCCAGGGATCTTCCAGAATGCCAGGCCCAGCTCTCCCAGTCTACCCTCTAGGACTCAGCTCCTGTCCCAGAGGCAAAGCAAAGTGGGGTTAAAGCCACTCCTGAGTTCACACCCTGAGGCCCCAGGGTAGCCCTGGGACCAAAACCTCCTGCCATGGCTCAACCTATTGGGACAGCTGGGCTGACATGTCAACACAGGTGAGCAGGCCCGTGCAGGCTTTCCACTGTGTTGACAGCACAACAGAGTCACAGGTGATGGACAGCGGACTGTAGCCCTCATCACCCTTCCCCTCACACAGCCCAGCATCATCCCACAGTGACCAAACCCACTGCACAGAATGTCCTATCTTCGGAGCACACTCTCTCTCCAAACAGGCCATCGGACTTCACAATCCTAGGCTCTACCCTAGCACCCACGAGCTCGGGATACCTGTTCCCTCCTCTCCAGAAGGTGTCAACAAAACCCCCACTCACAAAATCTTCTTCCACATACAGGAGGATGAGAGCCCATGACAAGAGGGAACAAAGGAAAACCTCAGAGAAGCTTCCTAGCTGCAGGGGGCATGGCCAGCAAGACAGAAGGCACCTTACCTAGGGGCCTCACTGGGCATGGCCTGGGGGCCCTGTCTTAACTCATAGATTTCTGTCACCAGTAGCCCTTAGAGAAGGCAGGGAATAGAGATGGGATGGGAGGAGCGAGAACAGAGTGACAGATGAGGACTGTCCCAAGGGCTCTCCTCTGACGGTGACGGACCCCAAAGTTGCAACCACAATGTCCTCCAAAGTACAGGCACTGGGATTTCCAAAGGGGCAAAAGACCTGGGAATGGTTTGGGATGAGATTTTTTTTTTTTTTTAAGAGACTCTCACCTTTGTCGCCTGCCGTGGTGTCACAGCTCACAGCAACCTCCAATTCCTGGGCTCAAGTGATTCTCTTGCCTCCGCCTCCCAAGTAGCTGGGACTACAGGCGCCCGCCACAATGCCCGGCTATTTTTTGGTTGCAGCCGTCATTGTTGTTTGGCAGGCCCGGGCTGGATTTGAACCTGTCAGCTCAGGTGTATGTGGCTGGGGCCCTAGCCTTTTGAGCCACAGGCGCTGAGCCAGGAGGCCAGGTTTTGAACCTGCCACTCTCGGTATACAGGGCCGGCGCCCTACTCACTGAGCCACAGGTGCCACCCTTGGGATGAGATTTTAAGGGTATGAAAATGGCAGTTCAAGTGCTGATGGCCACTACTTTGTGGCGGCAGGGAGCTCTGAGAGAGGCCAAAAACAAAAGACTCAGCGGGTCGTGCTTGAGGCTGGAGGAGTTAGTGGGAGTCTGGTGTAGAAGGACTCTGAGGCCCCACTGAGAGGGGGCCTCCACTATCTGGGAGGCTCTGGGACTGTTTCCATCTCATCCCTCATTTCCTATCTCTGCTCCTCAGCTTCACCACAAAAATAATCTGCAGAACTAGAAACATCTGGATCCTTCCTCAGGCTAAAAACAAAACAAACAAACAAACAATGACCAAAAAAAGGGCAGGCAGTCATGGTTATGCGCTCGTTCAATGATTGCCCTAAATAGCCTTGTCCACGAACATGCCTGTCCGAACAGCTGGTGACCGCGTTGCTCCCCTGCTACAGACACCCAGAACAGCCTCACAGAGTGGGCGCGAGCCACAGCGGGGTCTGGGCTTTGTTTCCTGATTAAATCTAGATCTTTACGAAATAAAGGAGACCCCTGGACACATGCTCAGCGTCCTCAGCAGACACGGGCTCTTCAAGGACAAGAGCTCTCTGCGCCTTTCTGCTTTCCCGTCCTCATCCTGGAAACTCTGCCAGTTTGTGGGAGAGGAGTTGCAGCCCCTATTTCCTAGCAGATGGGCCAAGCCAAGGACCAGGCTGTTTTCCTAAGCAGTGACCTTTCCAAAGGCAAGTGCTGAGTGTGACTAAAACACACAACATGTAACACTTCCCCGAACCATCATCGAAGGCAGACAGGAGCACTTGCCGGCGGACCAGAGGGATCACTGGGCGGTGAGCACAGGCCCCTGTGTGGGCCGGGCACAGGGAAGGATGCGCTTCTGGGAGGCCTCTGATCTCAGCACAGGCAGGCAGGGAGCTGTCCCCTCCCAGACAGAATTTCCACAGTGGCTGCATTAAAACCTGAGGCCTGAGTTTGGGAGGCAGGTTAGGGGCTGACTCTTAAGCCAAAGCTGGGTACGATCCCACCAGAAAAACCCCAAACCAGAGAGGCCCACACTGGAGGAGGTAACTGAATGTACACCCTCCCGAGATCGGGGAAGCAGGCCACAATAAAACCTGACCTGCCTGGCCCTGTCAGTCTAACCCAAGTCCCTTAGGCTGCCACTTGAGGCATTTCTTGCTCTTTCCTTGGTAAGGGCAGAGAACACGGAGTGCATCTGCCCTTTGGTTCTGCAAGCTTGATCATGCCGAGTACAAGACACATAAGCCCATGTCTGTCCCTGAAGGAACACACAGCGGCACAACCCAGGCGAGACAGAGGGAGGGCTGCCCAGTGGACAGAGCCATGCACAGGGGCCACGCCCCAGCCCAGTGTGGGTTATGACCCTGGGCAGGTCCTCCCACCTCTGTGCACTTGGCTTCACTCTCAGGACAATGCAGACAGCGCACAGAGAAATGGCCAAGAAGGTCAAATATAACTCAGGAGGGGAAGGGAGAAAGAAGGTGGTCCAGACAGTATGCCATGGGCTATGGGCACATGAACCACCAGGGCATCTGCCTGAGATGGGTCAATGAAGAGTCACTTTGGGGGCCACTGAATCTTCAACGACTCTCCACCACTTCTTATTTCTCCCCTGCCTTCTCTGCTCTCTAGGGCAGACACACCAGTACACCCCTCCTGTCGGCCGCTCTACACCCATCTCACACAGCAACTTGACCCCCAGCCAAGCCCCACCTGCACACTTACTCTGCAGCTCTCTGATGTGACTCTCAGATCTTCTCCGAGCCTTATTTTTCTACTGTAAAATGGGAGTGATAAGAAGTCCTACTTCACTGACACTCCAAGGAGCTAATGTACAGCAAATGCTCCTCGGAAACTCTTCTTTTAGCCAGTGATTCCCCATGTTCGGCACTAAATACCAGAGGGACAGGAGCTCCCACTCCAGGGAGAGAGAAGGCAGCATTTCTGAGCACCACTTTTGAGCTAGGGCTTGAGCTGACAGTTCATCTTTACAGCTATCCTCCCAAGGATCTACAGATGAGGAAACCGAGGCTCTGAAAAGCGAAATAACCTGCCCAAGGTCACACAGGGAGTCACTGTCAGAAGCAGGATCTGAATGGGGGGCTGACTCCAAAGTCACTCCACTTAGCCTCCCAGACCCCTAGAGAAGACCCTCCGGGTATCCTGGAGCAGGGCTCATGGCCACCCCATCACCAGGGAGGAGACGCACAGGTTCTCCCACGGCCTGGCTGGTTGGCTCTTGGGTCTGATAGGAAGTGTTTATTCTAGACTCTGATATTTTCTGTAAACACAGCTTAGGTTGCCAAGGAAGGGAGAGAAATAAATGCATGATGGAATCATAAAACTTCCTTTGCCTCAGCTGGGGAACAGGGTGCAGGGTGGAACCACCCACCATCCCTGGAGAGAGTCCTATCCCAGCCTCTCCCTAGCCCCACAAATGCTAGCACCACCTCTACAGCACGGCCAGGGGGTGGCCCGTCAGGTATCAGCATGTCCATGGTCTCAGCCGGTCAGAGCACTTCTCACAGAACCCTGGGAAGGGCTTCATGGTACACAAGAAAATGACCCAGATTATCTCTAAGCTGGGCCACTTGTCCTCCCGGGAGTGACCGCCACCCCTGGGAGAACTAATGAGCCTCACTTCAGCATCTGCAGGGCCATTTAGAACATGATTACTTTTCCTGCTACCAGAAAGGGAGGCGGCACGTCCCACAGCGCCTCTGTGGCCTTGGGGAGGAGCTCCAACCAGGGAGAACGCAGTTTAATTACAAAACCCAGGCCTCTGGGTTTAATCTGGTGCCCCTTCTTACTATGCTGTTTTTCTTTTTTAATTCTGCTTTATGTTAGACAAACACTACTCCCGTGGGGGAAATTCACAGCCAGGAAACTGAGCAGCAATGGCATTGCTAACAGACCTGGGATCACAGAGAGGCACAGATCAAATTCAGGTGCAGACATTTTTTCAGAAATACACGCTAAGTACATAGGGGTAAATGGACATGATGCCTGGAATTTGTTTTAATATGCTTCCACAAGAAGAAAAAAGGAAAAAACAAATGGACTAAATGTGACAAAATCATGACAACTGTTGCATTTGGATGGCAGGTATATGGTAGTTCATTATTTTAGTTTGAAATATTTCATACCCCAAACTCCAAGATGAAGGGCCCACCCAGGGACGGGGGTCATACTGAAGGATCCAGGTGAGGTGCCCAGGGAGGGCCAGTGGGAAGGAAGAGGCGGGGTGGGAGGAGCCAGAGGTAGCCCACTCTCCTCCAGGGCCTGCCATCAGGCTGGACAGGTCGCCTTCACCTACAGAGCCCTCTCTCTGCAACTTCATTCCTCAGGAGTTATTGCCAGATGCTTCCCTGAAAGGGGCTAAAGGCAAGAATCTCCTTCCCAGGAACTTTTATAGCTGGAACATTTTCATCCAGTTGAGGTGGGGACCAGGTGGCCCAAGAGTGAACCCGCCTGAATAACCTCCCAAAGGCCCTCCCTGCCCCTAATTCATAAGGAAGAAGGGGAGGGAGCTCTGAGGCACTGAGGAACTCAAGACAATTCTTGCACAGAAACTTGTAGAGACCCCAAGGTTTTCAGCAAACTCCTACCAGGTAGGCCTTTCACACCTAAGGCCAGGGCACCCTGGTACTGAGGAAAGGGCCAGTTCCTGGATCTCATTCACAAGCCTCTCTGCTATAGGGTGAATTATGTCCCCCAAATTCCTGTGCTAAAGCCCTTCCTCCCCAGCCCCCCAGTGTGACTACAGAACCTTTGGGGAGGACATTAGGGAAATGAGGTTATAAGACTTGATCCCTAATCCCTTAGGAAGGGGAGGAGATTCCAGAGGCATCTCTGTGCACACACAGAGAAAAGATCACATGAGAATCCAACTAAAGGCAGTGTCTGCACCCCACTGGGAGAACCAGACACCGATCCTCCTGGCTCCTTGACCTTGGACTTCCAGCCTCTATAACTGTGAGAAAATAAATCTCTGTTGTTTAAACCACCAATGTGCAATATTTTGTTATGTCAGCCTGGGCAGACTAATACTGTCCTTCCCCCAGGAGAGCTGAAACGCAAAGGTATGTCACTGTTCCATCTGCCCCAATAACAGCCCAGTCTAGCTCAAGGGCCTCTGATGTCCTGGCATTCCTCCTTCCACCCATCACATGTGATCCAGCAAGGGTCACAGGTGCATTTTCCTTTCCAGAGAAGAAAAGTGAGCTAGTGTAAATGAGAGGCTCCTACCCTCTCCTCTTGTGCCTCTTCCAGCCTCCCTGACAGGGCAGTGAGGGAAATAACTACCTCCTGAACAAGCAGGGCCTCATAGAGAACATTTCTTTAAACCCCTGCGCCCGGCAATCCACTCACTAAACAAATATTTGTATGTGCTAGTCATCACCCTTCTTTCATTCAGGTGACAGTTTTATGAAATGTCCACTTTGCTAAGTGTTGGAGATAGACATGTAGCTCCTCATTAACAGTAGGGGAGCTGACGTGGGAAAGACATGGGCCATGGGACAGTATCTCAAGTCAGAAGACCAGTCCACGTCCACTCAATGTAGATGGTATAAAGCAGCCAGGGAGTAGCCATGTGACCTGAGGTGGCCATGTCTCCTCTTGGGCCCCCATTCACTCTTTTGAAATTGAGAGGGCTGGATTCGATGGCTGTAGTCCCTTCCAATCCTGACATTGTAGCATCCTACAAAGTGAAACTCAGAAATGATACTAATGAAGACTTGCAGGGTCAGATGGCCTGGGAGCCTGCAATGTGCTAAAGGACAATGTAGAGTTGGTAGCCTTCCAACACGCAAGACCTGGACCAGCCAGGACAACCGAATATTCCGTGGGCAAGGGCACAGCTGCTCACAGAAATCAGAGTGGGCTCGTCTCCCTGGTGAAGCCCGGCTGCTGTGCCCATCAGCAGGTTTGTGCTACAGAGCACCCAGACCCCAGGAGCCAAGATCCATGCTGGTCACTTACTCCTGGAAAGAAAGGCTAGTTAGTGGCACCTGCTCCTCACCTAAGGATCCCACCTCACCACCTGGGCCCTGCTCCCACCGTCCCTAGAGTGAGGACTGATTTTACATGTCAGCTTGACTGGGCTAGGTGATGACCAAAGAGCTGGTAAAACAGTACATCTGGGCACGTCTGTGAGGGTCCTCCACAGAGATTCACATTTGAATCAACAGACTGAGTCAAGAAGATCACGGTTTTAGTCTGGTTTGGGGTTGCTATAACAGAATACCTGAGACTGTGTGATTTATGAAGAAAGGAGGCTTATTTAGCTCATGGCTCTGCAGGCTGGGAAGTTTGGGAAGCATGGTGCTAGCATCTGCTCAGCTTCTGGTGAGGGCTTTTCCTGCTGCGTCACAACATGGCAAAGGGGAAGCAGATAAAACCTAGGGGCCTCCTGGCTTTATAACAACCCACTCTCTTGGGAACTAATCCAGTGTCACCAGAGTGAGAACTCTGCTCACTACCATGAGGAAGGCACCAAGCCATTCATGAGTGACCCTCCCCCTTGGTCTAAGCACCTACCACCAGACCCCACCTCCGACACTGCCACCCTGGGGAACAAATTCCAACCTGAGTGGTGGCGGGGACAAACTCTAAACACGGCATTTGCCCTCACCAAATTTGGGAGCAGTGTCATCAGATCTGCTGAAGGCTTGGTTAGAAAAAGGCAGAGGGACTGTGAATTTACGCTCCCTTTTTGAGCTGGAGTATCATCTTCTCTTGCCCCAGGAAATCAGGCTCTTGGTTCTCAGGCCCCCAGGCTTAGACTAGGACTTACAGGCCTTTGAGCTTGCACTAGAACTACACTACCTGCTTTCCTGGTTCTCCAGCCTGCAGACCACGGGTCTTAGCCTCCATAGCTGCGTGAGCCGGTCCCTCATAGCAAAGCTCTCGGCATGTCTCTCTATATATCCTAATGGTCCTGTTTCTCTGGAGAATCCTGACACAACATGCAGTACCCCAGAGGGAGCCCCACATCCCTCCCACTGCACCATGATTCCAGGCCCCCTGCCTGCGCCAGGCTCCTGCTGTGACCCCAATAGTCAGGCGGAACTCAAGCCCCTCCCCTCCACACGCCTCCTCTGAGGCCAGGGAGGTGCCGCCCGCCCACCCACTTCTCTTTGAATGGCAGCACTATTTCATGGCTCTGGCTCATCTTCCACGCCTCCTCTTCCTCGCTTGACAAATCCTGTCACTTTTCCAAGAGAAATGTCTCTCCCTTCACCCCCTCCTTCCCACTCCCACTAGGCTCCCCAGCCTGCTGCCAGGCCTCTTCTCAGGGCCAAAACGGCACCCTGCCCAACCCTGCACCTCACCCTCCTGCCGGCAAGCCTCAGTGGGTCCCCTTTACAGTGTATTCTATAGACACTCCTCGCCCAACCTGCAGACCAACCAGGATATGTTGCATTTCCAGCCTCAACTCCTGCCGGCCCCAGGGAGGACCCTGCACTTGGGTCACCTGGAAGACTCAGTGTGCTCAGACACACCCCATACTCTCCAGCTCCCGAGGCTTTGCTTCTGCCCTTTCCCCTGCTGGCCATGCTGGTGCCCCTTTCAAACACCACCTTCCTCATGAAGCCTTCCCTAAGGTCTACCTAGTTCCAACACTCCCTAGCTGCCCCTGAGCTCCCCTTCTCCTCTGAGTTCCTTCCCCCACCCCCACCCCCACCGCCAGGGCTCTCAGCTTGCACTTGCCCATACTCCTTATTTCATTCTACCTGGTCTTAAGAATTCTGGTGTACTTGTAGACCCCCCATCTCCACCCCTCCACCTTGAACGAATGACAAGCTCCCTGCAGGTAAGGCCTGCACCTTTCTCTATCACTGTATCCCAGGCCGTGGACACCAAAACACTCAAGACGTATCTGTTCCCTCAAATGAAACTGAACAACCTGTTCTTTGGAGGGAGCAGGCAGAGGCAGGCTGCCAAGGTGCGCTGTGGAGGGCCTTGGCGCTGGCTGTGACTCGGGAGCCAGCTGCACCCACCGTGGGGACAGGTCTTCTCTGTCCAGCACAGCCTGATTGTAAGTTTATGAGTCATGGTCACGAGGCCGCGGCAGCTTAATGAGGGACATTCTCCATCCCTACGCACGCACATGTGGGCACATACAGACACACAGACACACCCCAGATAGCACTTTCTGCTTAGAGATCAGTTAGGACTCCAGGAGACAGGTGCAAAGAGGCACAGAGATGCTCAGAAATCTTGTCCTCCTCCAGAGATCTGCTATGTCTTTTCTCCACTTCCTCCTGCCTAGAGCAGGGATGAGGTGGAGAGTCCTCCAAGAAATAGGCAAGCGGCAGGAAGACAGGGCGGGAGGTGGGGGGTGAGTGATCTGCACCCCAGGCTCTACAAATGGCCCCATCTTCATGTACCTACATGGCCAAAGAGCCCAGACCAGCCAATGCCCAGCAGCAGGCCCCAGACCCCGGGCCTGCTCAGCCACACACAGTTCTTCCCCCAGGGGGTGGCAAGGAGCTCAGGGGAGACAGTGGACCATGCCCCCGTCAGATCCTGCATCAGTTTGCTAGGCTATTGCAATAAAACACTACAAATTTGGTGGCTTAAACAACAGAAATGTATTGTCTCACAGTTCTAGAGGCCAGAAGTAGAAAATCAAAGTGTTGGCAGAGTTGGTTCTTTCTGAGGTCTGTTCCCCAGAAGGAAGACTTTGTTCCCTGCCCTTCTCCCAGCTTCTGGAAGCCTCTGCTGTTCCTTGGCTTGCAGATGGCATTCTCCCTGCATCTTCAGGTCATCTTTCCTCTGAGTATGTCTGTCTCTGTGTCCAAATTTCCCCCTTTTTCTAGACCACCAGTCATATTGGTTAGATCTCATTGTAATGTGATCATCTGCAAAAACCCTATGTCCAAATAAGGTCACAGATACTGTGGGTTAGGAATTCAACGCATAACAGACCCCAAGGTGGGAAACCCCTCTCGACACTGCTAGTGTTCCTTTTGAAATAGTAACCACAAAAGCTGCAACCCTCGTGGAGTTCACTGTGCTCCCCACACCATTATAAGCATGTTTACCAGCACTATGGGACAGGTTACTTTCATCATCTCCTCTTCCTGCTGAGACAGCTGTGACCCAGAGAGGTTAGGTAACTTACTCAAGGTCACACAGTTTATGAACGACAAAGCCAGGATTCAAATGCAGGTAGTCCTTAGCCACCGCAGTATAGTAATCACAGCATACTATGTTAGCCTTTGTGCCAGTTCTGGGTGGTACAGATATTATCTCATTATGACACCCAGTCCTAAATCCAGCACCTGGGGTGTGGTCCACTCTGGCCATCAGATTTAAGCTATGGAGAGTTCTTATAGGGCAACTGTCCCTGTAGGTAGGCTGTAATCGCCACCCAGGTGAATGGGCAAGTAAAGAGCAGGTGGAAGGGACATGCTGGACAGATGGAGCCCACTGCCTCCTTTCTGAGCCCTCCCCCACCAGCCTGCAGATAGACACAAGATCATATTGTATCAAACCCAACTGCTATACTATAGTGAAAAGGACTTATCGATTTTTCCTGTAGGCTTTTTATTTAATGGGGAAGGACTGCAGGAGAGAGTTGAGCATGAAAAGCCTGAAACTGGCCGCCTTCAAGTGCCACAGCCGTCCCTGATGTGCTAACCACAGCCTTGGCCCAGAGCCAGCCCCTTGACTCGTGGCCTTCTCTGTAAGTGTATGTGCTTGTTGGTGTGTTGTTGTTGTCACTGTTAACTGTTGTAATAATCACACTACCCAGTGTTTCTTCCCTGGCCATTCCGGGGACAGCACAGACATTAGCTCATAATAATGTAGTCTTTACTGGGAGGCAGAAAGCCGGCCCTGGGACTGCTGGCTACCTCGTGGGCCCAGGGGCCCTCAGAGGGCTCTACCCGGCTCCTGCTCCTGAGCCAGGCTTTGTCCCCTTCCTTGCGGCAAAGTGGCACCAAAGCTGAGTCTACATTTGAATGAGCAGCTAATGCAGCCAGAAGCTAAAATACACAACACCATGAAAAAATGAGGGCAGGCCCAGTGGCCAGGCAGCTATACACTTAGTGGACTCACCCTCTTTTCTCTTGGCCTGTCTGGCATTTCCATGGGCAGTGGGGAAGGTTGGGGTGTTGTATACAGATTAAATATACTAATCCTCACAACAGCCCCGTGGAGTGGATTTCAATAGCTCCGAGTGCTAGATGGGGACACTGGCACTGACTGTAGACTTTGGGAACACCCTGTAGTGAGGACAGACTGAGTCCCTCCTTGTCTGCTCTCATTCTAGTCTGCTGGGGGAGGCAAGGTGCTTGTCCTCAGGAGCTGCTAGTCTGGAGGGGGAGATGCAGCTCCTGCCTCCCCTCCCTGTCTGATGGAAGGGCTGAGTCTCTGCCCTCAGGGAGCTCTCTGACACCATCTGAGAAGGCCTGCCACTGAGCCCCAAGGCAGAAGGGCCCCACAGGATAGCATCTGGCTGCTGGCACCCAGTCCCAGGGTCTTCCTGAGCCAGATGAGGGTCCTCAAGGATCTGGAGAGCAGGTGGCACATCCCTTACGAAGAGAAGAGGAGGCTGGCCAGTCAAATGGGAAGGCACAAGCAGCGCCCAAGGCCTTGGGCCTGTCATCACCCCCATGGGCAGCATACCCCAAACCCCAACATCCTCACTCACTGTGGCCTTGGAGGTGGCAGAGAGCTTAGTTTCCATTTCTCATGAACACAGGCCAAGACTCAAGGAAAGGCAAGGCCTTGGGCAGCCTATGGTGGAAGATCCCCAACTTCTCATGCTGCTTTCCCTGTGGTCTGACACTGGCATCAGGTGTGGAGGGGCCACGGCAGCAAAGCTGGAAGCCAGGCTGGGGAAGAACAGCAGTGCCCACGTGTCTGTACCACACACCATATGTGCACACAGTGCCCTGCACATAGCTGGACTAGTAGGCTTGTGCGGGCCAAAGGCAAATGTCTGCCCTGCAATGGAATGATGGCCTAGTTCAGGCCTCCCAAGGCCCTTCCATAGTCCCAGTGAGACAGGCAGTGGACTGCTCATCTCACAAGCAGAGCGCAGGGCTGCCCCACCAGGCTGAGAGCTCTCTGAAGGCAGGAGACAAGCTTCCCTCCTCTGCAAGAGGTGGGGGTTAGGTGGGGCAGGACAGAGGAGAAGGCCTTGGGGCTTCCCCAAGAGAAAGGCAAATGCTCGCCCGTGTCCTAGCATGGGACTGTTAGAGGTTCTAGACACCCCACTGGAAAGATGGTCCAGGCAGAATCCACAATCCTCTTATAAACAATCCCTTCCCAGGGCCAAAACTGCCCTCCCACCCCTCACAGGGCAAAACAGCAAGCATAGAGAGGCCTTGAGGGTGGGACACTTGTGGGGAGTGCCTCCTGCCACCCCCACAGCTGTTCCTCCAGCCTGACTCAGGACGACCATCCTATTGATCGTTTCTCCTTTACCCCACATTCAGCTGGTGGGTGCAGGCTGGCTTTTCCAATGGGCTCCAGTTTTGAAGGATGTTGTGTGTGTGTGTGTGTGTGTGTGTGTGCCCATCTGTCCTGGGAAGCAATAATAGTTAACAAATAAGTGAATGGCAAAAATAGCCTCAAAGGAGCTGACAGGCAGAAGGCCAGAGTGGCCGGGCATGGGGCCAGCACCCTGAAATGCCAAATGTTAATTTAGCCAAAAGAAAAAAAGGTCCATTTCAAGACTGCCTCCGTGAGCCAGGGTCAGGGTCTGTTGTGGTTTTTGGCAATGGCACAGCCCCTCCCCAGGTGCTCTGGGGTACAGCCCAGGCAGGAGGGCCCCCTCTCTGTGTTAGGGTACCTGAGTGCTGAAGAGAAGAAGCCTGACCTGGTGCACACAGGTTAGGATAGGGCCGGAAGCCGGCAGGCCACTTCCCATAAGTCCTCCAACCATCCACCCAGTTGGCTGTCCCCAAAAGTCCAACCAGCCAGAAGAATGTTCTGGACATCATCACAATCTCACGCCCCAGCATGGGTCCTGCCCCACCTAGACATTCCCTCAGGGACAGGGGATTTGACTCATTGTCCTGGCTGTCTCTTGCCCTCACCAGACCCCTCAGGTGTCTCATGTGATTCCTCACTGTGCGTGGCCTTCACTGCAACAGGCCTTGTGGGCTCAGAGCTCTCTTGGCAGCCAGGCCTCTGGGGGTCCGTGGGTGGCTTTACTGTCCTCCACTGCATGCGTGTGTGTCTTGATGAGGCTGCAGAAGGAAACACATCTGGGAGAAGCAGATGTATGCCCCCTCTCTCTTCCCAGCAGCCCCAACCCTTTCAAAACTATCCACAGCTTATTTACCAGCCTCTCTGGGCCTGTCCTCAGCAGGGATGCTGGTTACAGAGCTGACCTCACCATGGCCTCCCTCAGCTGCAGCCACCCACGAATGCAGGAGGACCTGGACCAGTCCACTCCCATGTTCACATTCAACCGAGGCAGCTCTGGCCCCAGCCCACGGCAGGCTGCTAGGCTCCTAGAGGGTCTGTGCTGGTCACCATCCTTAGAAACGGAATAAGGATGGGACTGGGGAAGGGAGAAAAATCTCAGGGCCTAGGACTCAGCCCTTCTTCCACCTCTTCTCAGGGACAATACAGTTTTCCTCCACTCTGTGTACAGCTGGCTAGATGCACAGGCAGTTGAGAGCAACACCAAGCTCTCCAGTAACAGGAGGGAATTTAAAAGTACAGACTAACTAGAACTGGGACAGACCCCACGTCATTCATTGCAGGCTTTTGACCTTTAGTCCCTGTGCTAGGGCTTTGCATCCATCATCACATAAATGCTAACACAACCCCGTGGGGGCAGGAGTATACTCCATTTTACAGGGAAGAACTCTAAGGCTCACAAACGCCACAGCTCTGGCCAAGGACAGACACTCTGTAGAGAACACAGCAGTGAACAGAATGAAGTTCCTTCCTGTAGGAGCTAACATTTTAATGGGGGAGCACTTCAGAAATAAACATAAGAGTTCAATACACACTGCATGGGCAGCCCCTGAGAAAGGGCAGTGTATGGAAATTGGTGCATAGGGCCTAGAGAATGCCAGGAGCTCTGTAGGGGTCAGGTGGTCAGGATGCCTGGGTCAGGGGGAGAGGGAGGCGCCAAGGGGGGGCTGCTGGGAGTAGGGGCTTCTGGGTCTCAAAAGGATCTTTGGGTTTCTAACACCTGGATGAAAGCAGAGGAATTTGAAGGAAAGAGGCTGATATGGGATGTTTGAAGCCCAAGAAAAAGTAAGGCCCTTGGCATCTATCCAGGTCTCCTGGGAAAGAGGCGATACCCAGTTCCCCGGAGGCTGGAGATGGTCTGGTAGGGGAGCCTAGAAGAAAGGGATTTAGCACTGTGGGTAATAAAGGCAGGAAGAAGCTAACAGGTAGATGCCCAGGGGCTCCCTGTGACCCCTGCCTTCCTGTCCCTAGGCCCTGGTCCTCAAGCTCCCCAGTGGGCCTCCTCCGTCCTCCCTGGACAGTGCTAGCAGCCTCCCCACCAATTACCAGTCTCCAGGTTCTCCGTCTATGAACCCATCTTGTGGACCCACTCCACACCACCAGAGCCACCTTCTAAATATAAATAGGACCACATCTCTCGGCACACAGCCTTCCAAAGATCCCCACTGCCTCCAAAAACGCCAAACATAGTGTGTACTCTTCCCAACCTACTCCCACCTACCAGCAGCCTTGCTGCGGCCACCGCACTCTGCCTGTTCTTCCAAGCTCCGGGGCTGTTTCTTGCCTTCATGCCTTTGCTCTGCTGTCCCTCCAGTGACCCCCTTCCCACACGTCTACCCCTGAAACTCTTAGTCTTCCTCCAAGCAGCTCAAAAGCTAAGTCTTTTGGGAAGCCTCCTATGACTTTCCCTGGAACCAGACAAGTTACACTATTTCCTCTGGGGCACAGCCAGCAAACCACACGTATGACACTGTGCCCAGTAGGTACCTGTGTCCCTGCACTGGACACAGGCAGCAGCAATGCATAGAGGTAAAAGCCCAAACTCTGAAGCACATGACTTGACCTGCCATGCCTCGATGTCCTCATCTGCAAGATGGGGGCAATAATAACAGTGCTAACCTCGGAGGGTTACTGTGAGGATCAAACAAGTTCACGTAAGAACAGAGAACACCTCTTAGAACAGAGCTGCATGCACAGGCAGCACATGACCAGCTTGCTATTAAAGTCAGAGTCTGTGGTTTATTCATCCTGGTTTCCCAGTGCCTACCTAAAACACAGCGGATACTCATTAAATAATTCAGTACAGTACACATTTAACACCAGTACCGAGGCACAGAGAAAAATGACTTGAATAAAAATAAAGTTGAAGGCTCAGCGCCTATAGCTCAAGCGGCTAAGGCACCAGCCACTTACAGCAGAGCTGGCGGGTTCAAATCCAGCCTGGGCCCGCCAAACAACGACAACTACAACCAAAAAGTAGCCAGGTGTTGTGGTAGGTGCCTGTAGTCCCAGATACTTGGGAGGCTGAGGCAACAGAATCGCTTAAGCCCAGGAGTTGGGGGGGAGGAGCCAAGATGGCGATCTGTAGCCAGCTTTCCCCCAGAGGTTCCTGTCCAAAAGGAGCGTTAAAGGACAGAAACTCAGCAAGAAAGCCGATGGTTTGGATCTGAGCCAAAAGAAAAGGTCGAAGAGCACACATCAACCCTGCTGGGGAGACCTGAGACCCCGAGGACACAAACAAAAA
>CAUYRH010160887.1:0-15516 GCA_963574655.1 Perodicticus potto
GGTACAGGTGAAACTTACTAAATGCAGAATACAAATGTTTTCATATAATAACCAAGAAAATCCCATGAAGGTTATGTCGAACAGTTGGATGAAAATATTTCAGATTGTATATGAAGCCAACACATTGTACCCCATGATTGCACTAATGTACACAGCTATGATTTAATAAAAACAATGAAAGAAAAGTAAAAAAGGTTAAAGAGAGATAAGCACCCAATAGATAAACAACTAAATGCCCACACCAGAGAAAAACACAAGTGAAATTAAGTGGGTGGTAGGGAGGAGGCTGGTAAGCTCTTACCTAATGGGCACGATGTAAGGGTATATGTCACACTTCTGGGGTAAAGTCTCAACTACAACTTAGAAAACAATGTAATGTAAGCATTTGTACCCTCATGTTAATATAAGATATAAATGATCGACTAAATGGGAGAAGAGGCAAATCTTTCATGCAGAAGAATTCTAATTTGGCAGATACTCTGCCTAAGATACTGGTGGCCCTACAATCAAATCCAGTCTTGGCAGAGCATCTACCTCAAGGAGCATCTTAAGTGTGGGCTGTCAAAAAGCACCTTTCCAAGGAGTGCAGTGTGGCCTGGGGAAGAGTCACTTCCCAGCAGAGACACTGACAGACACCATCCCATCCAGATTATAAAGGTCAACACTGCTGTCATAAATCATGTAAATGGTGTACAACTGATGTGATGTCATGTGAAGGTACCTGAACCCCACAAGTCCAATGTAATAATTAGAAAGACATTGGAAAAAGCAAACCCAAATTGAGAAAAAGTCTGCAAAATACCTGACCAGTGCTCCTCAAAACTCTCAAGGTATTCAAAAAACAAGGAGAGTCTGAGAGACTGTCACAACCAAGAAGAGCCTGAGGGGACATAACAACTAGATATAACCTGGGCCCTCCAGATGGGACCCTGGAACAGAAAAAGGACCTTAGGCAAAAACAACAAAAAAATTACAGCTTCCATTAATAATATTGTATCAATATTGGTTCATTAGTTGTGCCATATGTGCCCTGCCCTGTAAGATGTTGACAGCAGTAGACACTGGATGGGGGTTAGCCTCTGCACTGCCTGTGTCTTTTCCATAAAACTATCCTAAATACAAATTTGTTTTAAAAGTGCCTTTCATCTATTCTTTATTTAGTTCTCCCGATAGTCCTTTGGGGCTTTACCCTTTCTCCCTGAGGAGTGGAGCAAAGGGAGTGAAGAGTTTTGCCCAAGGTGAGCAGAGGTCTGAGCCAGGAGTAAGAAGATAGCCCCTCTCCGGAACCTTCCCTTAAAGACACCTGCTCAGTAAAATACTGGGGAGGTGGGCTCAGTGCTTCCTGGATGATTTGTCCCCGCCAAAATCACCTGAGAATTGCTGCTGTGGTCCTCAGGCCACCCACAGAAACCTCCTGGCACCTGCAGCTGGACATGGAGCATTTGGAACCCGAAACATGCACATCCTGCCCAGACAGCTGGGTGGAGAAAGCTTGGAGATGCTGTCGTTTCCTTTCCCAAACTGATGAGGAACAAGGAGCAGTTGAATCACACATGGCGCTCAGCAGTTTCTTCCTGTCATAACCCAGAGGAGGCATTTACAATCATGCTGGGTTGGACCTTGTTCTCTTTGATGGGTGTGAGGTCCCCTCTGCATGGATGATGTCCCTACAGGGCCTGGGAGATCCCTACTGGGGGTGCAGGGCTCACGGGGTGGCAGGCCCTGGGCCTGGGGTGGGCATGTGGGGAGGGTCCACAGATGGGTCATGGCTCTGCTTCCTCCTGCCTCTGGAGCAAGTCACTCCCCTGGGTTTCATGTTCTAAGCATGCTGTGGGGATGTCCGCCCAGCCCCCGGATCCCAGCAGCACTTGGCCACTTGTGCAGCGGCTGATTTGGGCAACGCCTGGGTGCAGAGTGCCTCCACTTTGGTGCCCTGCAGGCTGTTGATGGCTCTGCCTCTTGGTAGCAAGGTACAGGACAGCCATGGGAGTCACCCACTCTCCATGCTTTGGAGGCCACAGGCTGGACTAACTGCATATTAGTCTGCCTCTGAATGGCCACCTTCCTTGCAATGTCCTGTGTCAGTCCCAGAGGACATGCTCAGTAAGGCATGTGGTGGTGGTAGGGGGGGTGTACAGCAGAGGCAGCTCTGAGTGACATTGGCTCCGCTGCTTCTCCCAGGAGCCAGTCTGGGACCTGCCAGGACCGGTGTCTTTATCCCTAAAGAGGCAAGGGGAAGGGAAGAGTGTGTTCCTCTGATCCGTCCTATTCCCGTGGGGCTGTGCTGCAAGCCCCCTGGTGTGGCCGTAGGGACCCCCACTCTTCCTCCCCCTTGGGACATCTGCCTGCCTGTCGGGCCCTGTGTGCCTGTGTTCTCCCCTCCCTCCTCCGAGGCCTGCCCTCCCCACTGGCCTGTTAAATATGTAGTTTCCACACTTTTAGCCAGAGGAAAACCTCATGGCATGTGCACAGTGACTGGAGCTGGGGGTTTGCTCCAGTCCAGTGTTCTGTCCTGTGACCCTCCTGTGCCTGCCCCACTCCTGGCAGCCTCTCTGGCACCTTCCCCTGGGCTCAGCTTCTAGGTGCTGGCAGGGAGCCCCTGCCTAGTATCGGGGGCCCCAGGAAGACACTGCTGCCCCAGAGCCCCGTGCTCAGCTCAGGCCACAGCAGCCTTTCCTTTCCTTGCAGGACTGGGAAGCACAGCCTTGGAGCAAACACACAGTGTGACCCAAGGCAGGAGGAGCCAGCTCCCTGCCACCTCCGAAATGGGTGCTACACCTGCCATGGGAAGCCTCCTCCAGAAAGATTATCTTGCTGGAGAACAGGGGAAGCTGCCCCAAATCTATCTCCCCGACTGAGGTGGTGGTGGGGGATCATGGGCTATTCAAGGAGGGGCTGTGTGGCTTGGAGCAGGTCATGGTGTATCTCACAGGGGCCAAGGGCATTGTAGGGGCAGACTGTAGGGAATGGTAAATCTTGGAATCAGGAAGTCTGGCCAGGGTCCCACAGAATCTCAGCTACCATTTCTAGGAAATAGCTCAAAAATCAAGTAGTTTAAGGAACAGGATTACATAGAGGCCACTGAAATTCCTTCAGTGGGGGTCGGTCAGTTACAAACCACATAGTTTTTCACCTTCCTCCTCTATTTCACTCTCTCTAAATTACCAGCTGGCCTGGCATGGCCCAGACAGCCCTGGGGGTGGAAGCTAGTGGCACTCAGGCCCTAGTTGGGGTTACATGAGGTGGAGATACCTCCTCCCCCGCTGACCACACACCCATCCCTCCCCTGGCTCCCCCGGGTCCTGGTCCTTCTTCCAGCTCTGAGTGTTCTCTGCCTGGTTCCCTCGTAGCCAGGGAGCAGGGGACTCATGTCCTGGGGGAGAAAGCTGATGTAGGAATAATCGTCTCACTTTTAGAAACAGCTTCAAGAAACATTTCTTTCTCAGGGACCGGTGTCCATGTGATCTGACCTCTTAGAAGCTTTCGTTTTTAGGCTTGGTATTAGTCTCATGACAAGATATCTTTCTTAGTACTATTATTCATACATAGATATCGACAATCGGTGTTGATAGATAGTTGGTACGTGAGGGTGGAAAAAAGCATCAGATCCATAACATACTTTATGTGTAGTAAATATTTAACGACTCCTATGTGTTTCGATCAGAAAATGTGTAAAACTGGACAATTTAGTTTCAAAAGTTCCTCTAATGTGAGATGTATTAAGATTATGGTTGGGTGATGTGATTGAGTGAGGAACAAAACCGTGGCACTGCCAGTGATTTTGCCTCCCACAGTCCTGCTTACCAGCCAGGGCTCTTCTCTGTTTGCTGTTAAGTTGCAAGGATTTGCTCAGTGTGAATTAACAGCTGTGAAGAGCCCCAGAGACAGAGGGTGGCTAGTTGAGAGTGAGCAGGTGAACTTCCTAGCATGGCCACCAGAAGGCGCATGCCTGCGGCCCAGGAAGGCCCAGGGCGGGAGAGGGCAGAGCCCTCTGGCTGGCTGCAGCTGGCAGGGTCCACCGCCTGCTTTCAGCTGGTGGTAACTTCCGCAGTGTGAGAGGCTGCCCCTTTGAGGATCAGCGTCTTGGAGGAATCACTTCCATTTCCTCCCACCTCATCCCTCCTCCTGGAGTTCTGTGTGGAGCCTGGAGGGAGTTTTCTCTGGGTTGTGACTTCCATGCCAGGGTGACCACATTAATGGAGGGGGTGTGCGCTTGTCATCAAGTGAGTAATGATGGAGGCTGCACCCAAGCTGCAGCTCAGCTCTGCTGGGGGCTGCACCGTGTCTCTCCTCTTCAGTTAGGCAGCTGTATTTTGAACAGGTTCTTTGCAGATTTAGTTAGTTGAGATGAGGTCAGAGTGGAGTAGGGTGGGTCCCTAGGTCCCTAACCCAGTGGGTGGTGCCCTTGTAAGAAGACCCCTGAAAACCCAGACACTCAGGGAACAGACTCGGCCACAAGATCAGGAGCTCCTTTTCCTGCGGAAGCTGGGCCAGGCAAGGAAGGGTCTGACCCTCGGCGCTTCAGAAGGAGTGTGGCCCTGCTAGCACCTTGATTTGGGGCTTCTAGCTCCCGAACCTGGGAGAAAATAACTTGTGTGAAGCCACCCAGTTTGTGGGACTTTGTTAAGGCAGTGGCAGGAGACTAATGAAGGCCCTGAATAGGTGAAAGGCAAGAGCAGAGCGGCGGGCTGGGAAACATGCCCTGTGGTCTGAAGAGGAAACCCCAGCGTGGTCCCTGGGAACCACTAAGGTGGCTCCCCACTTCCTGTGCCCACTGTGGAAATAAGAAGCACAGTGGCTCTGGGATTGACCCCGCCGGGTGGGTCGGCGGAGGGGGCGAGAGAAGAGCCTTTTTCCGGTGCAGGGAAGGCGGGAGTGAGCAGGGCAGAGTGAGTGCTCTGGCCCGGCCTCCTCTCTGCTCTTGTTTTCCAGAGTTATTTCCCGCAGGCAGGCAGAGTTGGTGGGGGAAAGAGCAGGAGGACTGATGTTACCTTTCAAAATTTAGTACCAAATCTTGGAGCAGGGAAATGTGTGAATTGAGGCAGCGTGTTGGGGAGCTGCCTGTATACAGAGCCCCTGTACACACAGCCCCACAGCCAACTTCTGCAACTTACCTGGCAAATAATGCTTCTCACCTGTCCTGGGAATTGACCTTGAATCCTGCTATGTTAAAGCACCAGAGGGGAAGGATGCTGCATCCTGAATCCTCCCCATTGCCTGGGGGCGTGGTGGTCCCGCCTGCCAGCCACTTGTGCCTGCCTGGTATCACTGAACTGGAGTGTGGCAGTCTCTGGGGCAGGACTTGTTCTGCTATAAATGTGGTAGAGGCAGTGGTTACCCAGCCAGGTCAGGGTCTGAGCTCTGCCAGGCCCAAGGATGGAGGAGCTGGTTGTTAGGGGCAGTGGGTTAGGAAGATGCTCTGGTCCCTTGCTCTGTTTGCCACATTCTGGTGGCCTCTCCCCACCTGCAAACACCCCATCTCTTCTGGGAGCCTGTGGTGGGTCCCGGCTGCTAGTTTCTGAGTAGGTACAGACAGTTCACAGCCACTGGCCCCCCGGCCGGATGGTCCTTTCACACTCAGAGGGCAACACAGGGTGGTCATGAACACCACCTCTAAGCCTCAGTAAAGGGAACAGCATTGTCACTTTCCTTATGGAGGGGGTGGCAGTGGAAGTCGCAGTGGAGGAGGAGAGTGGCATCTGCTGCCCCTGCCCCCACCTCAAACCGTGGTGTAATTATGGACGTGCTGGCCTTTGTACAGTTCCCGGTTCCGGTAAATATTAGCGGGTTGCCTTTTATTCACTTAGCTTATGTTTTTGAAAGATGGCCCCAAACAAAAAGATCATATCTGTATGTTGTGCTTTAATTTATTTTCAACTTTTTTTCTCCTTTGGAGACCCCTAGTGTATCCTCACTTTGTTTACCACAAATTAAACTGGGGCTGATTGTTTACCAGACCCAGGGCCTCTGTGTATGGCTCCCCACTTCCCTTTTTTTAATAATCACAACCTGGGATTCATTTGCAAGAGGCCCTAATCTGCATGAGAATTATACAATTAACTTTTGATTAACCACCTAGTTCTTTCTGAAACCACAGTGTATAGGACACTCTGCATTTAAATAATTTTCCTTAAATTGGGAGCAGGCCTTTCATTAAGCTAGTGAATTTGACTAAACAACAACATTTGGAGATAATCAGGGTCAAAACAATAGGTAAGACGGCAGGGCTAGAATGTCATCTTTAAATATAACAGTGCAGATAAAGGCCCCCAGATTGCACCTTATCAAAACACAAAAAAATCAAAGCACTCTCTTGTCTGTGGCAGAATGCGGAGGCCCCAGCGATGTCAGGCAGCCATTGTCTGGCCACCCCGGCAGCGGGCTTTGCGTTTGGGAGCCCGTCTAACACACATTACATCACGTAGGGTACTTATCTCCGAGTCTGACAATAATTATCGGGAAGAATATGCTCAGAATGACTTTTTTGTGATTTTTATGCTTCCCCAACACAAGGAAGAGGAGATAACGGCATTAGGAGGAAGGGGGGAGTCTCGGAAGACTCTCCCAGGAGCTGGATCTTCGATTAAATTTGCTCTGCCACGCCGGTGCTGTGGAACAAGTGGGAAGAAAGCCGGGAGCCTTTTATATTGGGTAATAATAGTCCTGAACACAGCCCTCACCAAAAGATAAGATCCATTGTGGAAACAAACAAAGGGAGCCATTCAAGGCACTGGAGGAATATCTATGAGCAAAGTTTTACATCCTCTTTCTCCCCCCTGCTCTCCTTGCTGGTCCCTTGCTCCTGGTTCTGCCAGCCGCCTTCTGCTGGGAGGTGGGTGGGGGGAAGGCCACGGGAAAGCCTCTGGTCTAAGGGCATCCAGGAAAAGTGGTCGTCGGTCTTGTGGGTCATTGGCCTTGAGCTAGACTTTTGGAGGTCAAGGTCATGGCCATCTTGCTGTGAGTCACACATTTGCTTCTTCCCCGAAGTCCCCCAGAGAGACCTCGATCTCAGATACCAAGCCCCCTGGAAACCTGGCAGAGGGTCAGACTAGAGAGAAACAGTTCACTTGGTCCTTGCACGTCCGTCCTGCCCGGTCCTGCCAGACCCCTGACCTGCAAAATCCTTTCCTCAAAAGAATCATTCTGCTTCCTTCTCCTTACAGGAAACGGTAAACATCCAGCTGTAGCACTGTATTGCATTTACTTTTTTATTTTTTTCTCTTAATTTTTTTATTAAATCATAACTGTGTCCATTAATGCATTTATGGGGTTCTCTTTAGATTGCATAAATCGTTTGCCTTTTACTATATTGCATTTAAATTCTGATGGGACATTTCTTACTAAAATAAAGCTCAGGGATTCAAATTAGCTGTTTTTTTCCTAAAGCCTTTTGCATCCAGAGTTAGTATGAACATAATATTAATTTTCTATCTTCTGCCTTGTGTTCCTGACCAGTGTCTGGGGTGGGGTTGGGTATCATGTTCTTTAGCCTTAGAGGAAGAAGCACACTAGGACAAGTGAACTTTCTGGTTTGATTGAAATGAAAATACTGTTTTGCCTCCCCCTTACCATCGGGAGAGCCCACCATCATTAGGACTTGATTCACAGTAATTTGTTCAGTCTGTGGCTCTTCCCCTTCTTCCACAGCCCTTTCCTGACCCTGGGGGTCTGCTGCAGGGTGGGGGGGTTTCCTTGATGCTGATAGGGACTCTGAGCTGTTCTGTTGGGTGAAGGGCTGGCAGTGACAGTTCCGAGGCAAGCCTTAGTAACAGTGGGGCCCAGACACACAGAACAGGAGGCAACAGGGATGCAGATAGGACCTGGTGTGACCACGTCCAGCCCAGGAGCAGAAGAGCCCTGGGTTCCTGCACACACAGTGGAGGGTGAGGGTTGAGGCCAGCAGGGGTTGGGGGCCCTGCTATGTGCACTGGGAGACTTGGTGTGGGCTGGGAGGGAGGAAGTGAGGGCCTTGACTGTCCACAAACCCTCTGTGTGGCCTCTGGCAAGTCCCCCCTTTTTTCTGAGCCTCGGTTTCTCCTTTATCACTCACAGGGCTTCTCAGAGCAAGTCCATCTGCTCAGTCCTAAAAGTTGACTAGGAACAGTTAGAGATCCTTTGGGGCGTCCTTCCCTGGTAGCTGGTTTGCCCTCCTGGTGCTTCTTCGGGGTGGGACGAGTTGGCGCACCAGGAACTTTGGGCAGCACCTGTGTGGGTGGGTGAGCCAGCACGGGTGGAGTGCAGGGTGCCTGCTCGCCAGCGCCACCCGGCGGCAGCTGTAGTATCTTCCCCTGGGCTGGCCTTAAGTCTGCCCACATCTGTAGCCTTCGGAGCTGGGACAAGCTGCCCTCCACTTCTGGTGGTGGACATGCCCCCTCATTATTCTGCAGTGGCTGACAGAGGGAAGCAAGGAGCATGCGTGAGGAGAAGAGGTGGAGGAGGAATCTGCTGCCAGGTGCCCCCAGGTCCGTCTTGGTCCTGCCTGCAGCCTGGTTCCATGGACCCACGGGGTGCCAGCATGGGGAAGGGCTATCTGGCACCATCTGAAGCCCTCTGCTGTCCTGCTCCTGCCCCTGCAGTGAGTCTCTGTAGCAGGAACTTCTCCCTCCCTTGCAGGCCTTGGAAGTGGCTGGTCTCCTTGGCTAGCCAGGCCCCATGGTGGGTAATACCGATTCTGCTCTTGACTACAGAGCTCCCTCTGGCCAGTGATCAGGGGCAGGGTCTGCTCTTCAGAAATTATCTTTAGCTGGTTAAAAACAAAATGAGACGAGCAATCGAATTTGATTTTCAAAAACCTTCTTCTTACTGTAAGTGGCTGGTGTCCTTTTCATACTCAGAGAAATATAACGCTCAATGTCGACTCCATATGCAGTTTTGAATTCTCAGTTAATTGGGCCTCAGGGTCAATCTTTCCCTCAGGTTGTCCTGAGCAAGGAGAAATGAGTCATTCTGAAGTGGTCAGGACTTCGTGAGAGCGGGGGGGTTGTGTGTGTGTCCCGTGGGCTGGTCTTTTACACTGTGGGTGTTTTAAGTAGGATGATGCAAGAGCAGTTGGGGAGGTGGATACTATCCTGTGTGTGTGCTAATGAGTGTGGAGCTGGCTTTGACTTTCTCAGTTAGGGGAGGGGCTCCCACACACCTGGTGAGTGAAACGCTCACAATGCAGGTGGCTGAATACCGACAGTATAACTAAAAGAGGCCTTTGCAGATGGATCTTTTAACTAGTCTCTATCTTATATTACAAAAACTGAAAAGATATAGGAAGGGCAAATTGGGGACTAGGAAGATTACAGTAATATAGCTTCTCAGCTAATTGATTAGCAATTACAGCTGGTAATATTGTTCATTTTAATTGTGTTTAATCTCTATTTTGGTAATAAAGATTATTGTTTTGGATTATGACTTTATCCTACTATACTAATTACTAACTTGTGAAATTAAAGTGTATATTTTCACATCCTGAAAAAAATTCACAACATGCCTTACATAATAGCTTCCTTTTCTGGACATATCGGTTGTTGGGCGATTGTTTTATCCTTAACATCTTAGAAGGACTCCATTTTGGCAAGAAAAATAAGTGATATTTGGTCTATTTACCAATAAATAGAGGCTTTTTGAAGAAAGTCATGCTTTTAAAGGGAATGAAAGAAAAAGAAGATATTGCCAGAAGTAAATCTAAAAAGTGAGAGAACACAGGTCAATGTATATGGAAAACTGATTTTTAATTTGCAAGGGGATGGTGCCCTTGGAGGCATATCTGCAGAGCTTGACTGGGACAAAGCAGCAAGACCCCACCTCAGAGCTTCCAACCTCACCTTCTCTCTGTTCTGCCTTCAGATACATCTATTCCTTGTGCCTAATTTTTTTTTTCACAAGCTTCTCATATTGAGCAGCCCACATTTGCAGCTCCTGTCTCCTCTCTGCCTTCTCATCCTGACCATGACAGAGGAGGCATGCTTACAGACATCCTTGATCTCATTCAGGGTGTCTAAGAGTCCCTGACCTTGCCCACCCATCTCTCTGTTTCTCGCCTTCACATACACAGAGGTGCTAATGCTGGGTGATGTTCCAGTTAATGACCCCCTGCACACATGGCTGTGGTCCCGGGAGATTTTACTGCCCCCTGGTGAGAACAGGGTAGCATTGCAGCGTCCCAGCACAATGCACTCCTCACATGTTCGTGGTGTGCTGTATAAACAAACCTACTTTTCTCCAACTCCTATAAAAATGTGTATATCGTGTGATTATGTACAGCAGCAGTCTCCAACCTGTTAGACACCAGGGACTGGTTTTATGGAAGACAGTTTTTCTACCAATGGGGAGAGGGGCGGTATAGGACAGGAGACAGAGCTCAGGCCACAGATGGGTACCCAGGGCTTGGGGACTGCAGGTATACAGTACATAACACTTCATCATGACAATAACAGACCATATTACTGGTTTACGTACAGTAGACCCTCCATAGCTGACCACCTCCTTAAACTGACCTAATTTCATAGATCAGACATGCACCACGTGTATAGTGGGTCTAGTCCCACATGCTCATCACCTCCAAATGTGGACCAGTTTGTGACAGTCCCTTGGGTGGTCAACCTACGGAGGCTCCGTTGTGTTTACCATGCTGCACTTTTTCTCACAGTTTGAAAGTGTACTCCATCTACTCATTAAAAAAAATTAACTATAAAACAGCCCCAGGCGGGTTTTTCTGGAGGTGTTCCAGAAGAAGGCATTGCTCTCATAGGAGATGACATCTCCATGGGACAAGACGTGGAGGTGGAAGTCAGGGTGTCAACCATCCTCGCCTTGTGCAGGCCTAGGCAAATGCGTGTACCTGTGTCTTACATATATAAAATATATAAAAGCTTACATTAAAAGTATACAAAGAAAGAAAATATTTTTACACAGCTGTATAATGTGCTTTCAGCTAAGTGTTGTTACAAAAGGGTCAGCGAATTAAAAAAATTAAACTTTATAAAGTAAAAAGGTTATAATAAGCTAATTTATTATTGGAGAAAGAAAACTATTTTCATAAATTTAGTGTAGTGTAAGTGTTCTTTATGTGGAGTTTGCAGTAGTGTCTGAGGCCTGCACATCACTCCCCGCTCGCTCACCGACGCGCCCAGAGCAATGGCCGGCCCTGTAAGCGCCATTCGTGGTGTGCTGTTTTTATTTATCTTCTACCCCACCTTTTTACTGTATCTCTTCTCTGTTTGGATACACAGTACTCACACCAGGTCACAGTTGCCTGCAGTATTCAGTGCAGCCATAAGCCACGCAGGTGTGTGACCCAGGAGGAGAGGGCTGTCCCCAGAGCCTGGGCGTGCAGAAGGCTGTCCCATGTGATCTGTGTACGTGGACTCTGTGATGTTTGCACAAGGACAACACTGCCTGAAGATGCATTTCTCAGAGCACAGCCTCGCCGTTACTGCCACCTGACTGCAATGTCCTTCCACACACACGGCTCCTGCCCCTGCAATTGTTGAATGCCTGTTGCAGGGTGCTACATGCTCAAACTGTTCTTCATAATCAGGAGCATTTTCCATTTTTTTTCTTGTTCATATAAAACAAGGGATGGAAATGCTTTTTAAATGGTGGGCCAGATAGTAACAACTTTGGGCTCTGCGGGTCCCACCTCTGCCACCGTGGTACAAGAGCATTCACAGACGGTCTGGACGTGGAAGAGTGTGGCTGGGACCAGCACTCTTCACAAACAGGCCCAGGGTGGAGGTGGCCTAGAGGCTGGAGCTTGCTGACTTTTCTGTGGAAATTTACATGCATGTGATATTATGTGTGTGTGGATATTAACATCGCAAGGAAAGCTTTTTTTCAATTGTTTGTCTTTGAATATGATGTTAACAGTCATATAACACCCTAGCTCAAATATTGTTATTTCATTTTCAGAAATACTGTACCAATGTGTAATTGACACAGGAGAGTGCTAGACTGTCACGGGCAAATAGTCAAAAATAAGCAAAGGGCTTTACTGATTAGACAGGAATATAAGATCTTACAGAATTCTAGCTAATATTTTTACCTGGCTGGGCTTGTTATGTTAATGGATTGATTACATTACCTTAAAGCTGATCAATCAAGGTACCCAGGTGCCCTGCAATGTGTAGAGGGCTTTGTGGTTCAGAAAGCCGTTCCTGTGCGTTTTCTTACCAGGTTTCTGGTGATACTGAGAGGCGGCCTTATCTCCATTTTCCAACTGCATTAAAGCTCCAAAAGGGCCTCAGATGCAGATGCCAGAGCATGACTAGAATCAGATCTTCTGACCCTGAATCCTGTTCGGTGGGGGCAGATTACCTCCCACCTAAGTCGCCGCTGATCTTGGCGGTGCCACCCTGGAGCTGCCATTGCTTCTGGCGTCCTGTGTTGCTGTACTCCTCAGGGACTGCCCTGAAGATGTCACTCTCAGAGGCCCCAAAGGCTGATTTTGTTGTGCGCCTTATTACCTCAGAATCCAGTGCTGGTGTCTGGGCCACCCTCTCCCTGCCACTCCCCCCGGCCCCCTCCATTTCCTTGGTTTTCTCAGAAATTCATGCAAAGCAGGTGTGACAGCCATGGAAAAGGAAAATTTAATTAGACTAAAACCCTTTAACACAGGCTAAGTAATTTAAGCAGTCTTCGTTTACCTTTTTTTTTTTTTAACACAAGCAGTAGGATTTTTATGCATCCTCCCCCCAGCATTTTAGAGCATGCCCACTCCCTCTTTACCCTGAGCCATCTGAAGGAAGCCCTGAGCTTGGTAGCCACAGGTGTAGCCAGCGCTGTCGTCCACCGCCAGAGCTGCAGGGGAGAAAGCAGCTCTGCCCTGAACCTCCCTCTGACTGTGGAATTAAAAATGAATCACATCACTAATAAACGTAATCCCACAAATTCTCTGAATGAATAGCACTGAGAGCAGGAGCTGGCATGAGCAAGCCTCGAGTGAGAGCTCTGCCCACCCCTCCCCTGCAGCCAAACCTCCCTTCCTCCCCTGGAACCACAAGACAAGTATTTGTGCTGATGCCCTTGGAAAGCCCTGCAAGTCCCTTTTGTTTGGGCAATTTGCATTTGTCAGACAGCATCTAAGTGCACGAATCCCGATCCTAAATACATTTGGAGATGTCATTTGAGAGTGTGGCATTACAGTGTGCTTCTTTGCTAATGGCCCTGAGCTAAGGGCAGTGGGTTACTCCTGGCCTCTGCAAATATGGTCAGGGACTCACTCCTATTTGGGAGAATCCTTTGATTTATTTTTCTCAGCACTTGTGCCAGAACCAACTGTATTACAGGCCATCTAATTGAGACTTGGCAGCTGACAGCCCAGATCAAAGGCAGCCCAAGCCCAGATTTCAGCTCCCAGGCCAGTGGGCACTTAGCTCATCTCAGAGCAGAGTGTCCCACCTGCCTTCCAGCAGCTCACGCCAAGGCTGCTGCCTCAGCATCCCCCAAGGCTGCTTGTGGGTAGCTCCCCCATCCCATTGGTTCCAGAAGGAGCCACTGGTGAGCTATTAAAGACAGCAATGAAGTGCCGTGGTGACAGCAGTGATTCAGGGAGAGATGGAGGAAGCTGGGAAGGAATTCTCCTTTTTCCACTGTGCTGAGTCCAAGAATGGGAGCAACAGGCCAGCCCAAGGCAGGCGGGGAGGCCCCGGGGAGACGGGCATGCAGGGCAATAGAGAGGGAGAAAGAGCACAAAAAGGAACATTTCATAAGTTCATAGGCGGTAACGTCTCTATGTTCTGTGATGTTCACTGATCCAGGAATCCTGTTTCCTAGGAGGACCCGTTTCCAGTTCAGCAGTAAGAGTGCAGCTATTGGAAAGAAATGCAAAACCACCAAAAGATGCCTTAAGGATTAAATATGTGAAGGAGGTCTGCTTGGGTGGCTCGTTGTTTCATCCATTTTCTGAATCTGAAGCTCCTATTCTGGAAAGAGCAACACTGACACAGGTGGATAGCCAAACGCAAATGAGCAACGCTAGAGACAGACAGACACATGTCCAGTTAGGTGGCACGGAGAAGTCACAGGTTTTTAAAACCTTGAACAAACAGCTGGGCTGATCAGGTGAACCTTTTCGAATGAGCTGGGTCCAAGGAGCTCTGTGGGCTGGGTGGGGGTTGCTGTCCACATGTGCAAATGATAGCAATGAGAGACGATGGTCTGCCCAGGGCAGAAGGTGCTGGTGTGGAGTTGCTGAAATAAGGCTGGGAAGAGAGGGGAGCTGGCGGTTTACCCAGGGATATTGGACCAACAAGTGATTTTAGGAATCAGTTTATTAACCAAGTGCTAGATGGTTCAAAGTGCCATCCAGCACAAAGGGTCCAATGAGATTTCTCCTCTGCTCAGGGCTACCTTGTAACTGTGTGTCTGAAGCTGCCAGTGGATGACACCCCTGCTCCACACCTACCCCAGGAGAGCACCCTTCTCTCTCCCTCCCACCCTCCATCTTTCTGATTGTGGAATGTATCTCACTGTGGGTTTTCATTTGCGTTCCACACAGGAATAGTCATTTTGAGCATCTTTTCAATGTATTTCCTCAGATGTATTTTGGTGAAATGTCTATTCAATTCTTGTGATATTGTTTCACACTGTAATTGAGTAGTAAGAAAGGGTGCTGAGACAGGTGGGTAGCCAAATGCAAAAAGACAATTTAGACAGACTACAAATACAGGTCTCTTATTGAATATATGATTTTAAAATGTTTTCTTTGAATTCTGAGGTCTGTTTTCCTGTCTTTTGAGGTGCAAAAATTATTAATTTTGATGAAGTCCAATTTTTATTTTTTTTTACTTTTATCACTTGTACTTCCAATACATCAAAAAGAAAATTCTTTTCCTAACCCAAAGTCACAAAGATTTTACTCTTCTCCTTTTTTGATTCATCCTTTTCTGAACTATTTCTTGTATATGGTATGTGATGGTCTAAATTATCTTTTTGCATTTGGCTATCCGCTTGTCTCAGCACTATTTATTATAAAAATTATTCTGTCGTCCATTGAATTATTTTGGAATTTTCATTAAGGATCGATTGACTATAAATTTGAAGTTGATTCCTGGATTCTCAATACTGTTTCTATCCACATCCTGGTATCACATTGTCTAGGTTACTGTAACTCATGGTAACTTTTGAAATCTAGAAGTATGAGTTCTTAACTGTATTCTTTTTCAGGTTTTTCAAGATTTTTGGCTATTCTGGATTACTTATATTTAAATATGAATTTTAGGACCAGTTTGTCAATTTCTGGGAGAAAAGGGCAGCTGAGATTTTGCTATAAACACATGCTGCATTAATCTATAGGTCAGTTTCAGAGGTGTCATCTTTTTAATACTGAGTCCTTCAATCTACGGAAATAGAATTTCTTTCTATTTATTTATTTTTATTTTTTTGAGACAGAGCCTCAAGCTGTCACCCTGGATAGAGTGCTGTGGCATCACAGCTCACAGCAACCTCCAATTCCTGGGCTCAAGCAAGTCTCCTGCCTCCGCCTCCCAAGTAGCTGGGACCACAGGTGCCCACCACAATGCCCGGACA